>MU882767.1:0-42140 GCA_036418205.1 Ostertagia ostertagi
TTGATCAAGCGTCTTTACCGGAGATTTGATTCGAAAAACAGCCGCTCACTGACATCGACACGTTGAGAATAGAAACTACGATACAGTCCATTTCTAGCCGTGTCAGTGGATTTGACGTGGCCGTGCATATTTTGAGCAGCGTATTCATGCACAGTCGTTATCCGAAAGTTGGGGTGGGAGTATGGAAGGAAGAGAAGTGACTGTACTTGATAGAAGCTGCACGAGTGAGCTGTTGCCAGCATGCTTTGCTGATATCCAGCGATGTATGATGGAGGCAGCTTAACCACATGTCTTCTATCAAGTGCACGTCACTTCCGGTGACACGCTTACCCCAACTCTCAGATATCGAGTGTACATTTGAGTGATGTTAACAGGGATGGAGAAATGGATGTGGTAGCACAGGTCGTTGGAAGTCACAATTCATGAATTTGGGCATATGTTATTATTGTGACTCATCTTCCCTTTCGTCTCTGTAGCAAGTTTCGTTCAATAGTGTGAGAAAAGTATTAAACTGAATACATACAGGAGGACAGCCCAATCGAGTCGATGGATCATAATATTGATCTTCCGCATCTCGCCTGTAACGTAGCTCAGCAATTTTGACTCCCATCGGATCTCCTGAATTTGCCGGATTGCCGGATTGATTGATCAATGAAATTCAAAGAATCCGGACAGAACTTCATGTGGCACAACATTAAGTCAACAAAACATCTTACACAGGTGCTCCTGAACACCTAACAATTCAGCGGATCATACAATGACAGTTACGGAACCCGGACCAATCCCTGGTAGCAATTCAATTCTATATCTTAGGGTGTCTCAAAACTGCATGTATCGTGCAAATCTCAGTGCAAATCCACAGAGCAGATGACAACGAAGGATCACGATAAAGTGTGTGTACAAGTGTGGAAGTATTATACATGCATCAGTGGAAGTAGTATTCAAGAGCCGAAAAAAATTGAGGTTGAGCGTTTTCGTGGCCAAGGGCGCGCTAGTTAAGAGAAGTTAAGAGAAACTGATTTGTTTGGGATTAAGGATATTTTTGTGATCAAATTCTTCATGATTAGCGTTGTTTAAAGCCCCTCGACGAGCAATTTTTAAAAATGAGCTTTCAGTCATCCACAATGAAGCCACATTTCCCCTAGATGAATGACTTCATATAAATTGAGTGGTTTCAAACAATTCTGGCTTTCGCCGTCATATCAAAAGCAAATATGGTGTGGCTTTTTGCGGCTGCGGCCAGCTAAGGTGGAATGACACACTGACTCACCTAGACTCGGCTGAGAGAAAACAGAAAGGAGCGCAGTGACTATGTGCACTATGCACAATCGTGATCCCATTATACTTCTTTTTCCCAACGACTGCATTGATCAGCTGCTGAAAAAGGCAAAAGCTCAATCCAAGTTAACCGGACTAAAGTAGGTCGGATTGATGTGTCACCGCATGACTTGAGCCAAGTGGGTAGCTTAAAACCACGAGTCAGGATTAGGTGACCATAGAAGGCCTTTCCATCACTAAAATTTCCAGGAATGCGCTCAGAGGGGTGTTGCCGCACTCCTGACTCGAGATTGCGCGCCGTCATGGTTTCTGGCCTACAACTTATAGCGATGGGTTTGTTACATCAGCTGGTCCCGCCCACCGCGGGATGTGGTGCGTGGCTGGCCTAACGTGTGAGATCAGCTAGGTTGATTGCCGTATCAACCGATGGGATGGCTGGCATATCCGGAAAACTCGTTTGGAAGTGGCTCTCCCCAGAGCAAGCCTCCTTCACTGCTGGAAAGGAAGGTTTTTCGATTTAGGCCTTGTCGACTTTCTTTGCGGATTTTTTATCTTCATTGCGTTCCACTTCCCATCTCTAAACTCAATATCAGGCGCCATAATGCCCAAACACGAGCCTGACTTTTGCCTCTGAACAAATCACAATCAATGAACAGAAGCCGTTTCACTGTGCTGATGTGATCTCACCAATAAGTCACTTTTCGCTATATGGCAAGAGTATTTCTGTACATTGACAACTGTGAGGCCCTTGTCATCACTTATTTAGCGCTTGTGGGAGTTTTTTCCATATCTCCCGTATTTTTTCATGGATCACACCACAGTACATATATGTGATTGTGGAAGGCATGATTCACCGCATGAGCAAATATTTTAGCAGAGGATTTCTAAGCGTCACAGAACAGGCAACGAATTTCTCGTTTTCATTTTTGGTTTACCCGCAGCTCCCTTATCACTTCATTCCGGCGACCAGACAGATCGGCGAAGAGGCAGGGATGGCCAAGTGGTTGAAATTGTGTATTGATGGCAGGAATCAATCTTGCACCTCTGAGAGCTGCAAGATTGATTCCTGCCGAATTCTAACTATTCCACAGAAAAATTGCAAAAATGCTTCTTGTTCCAGCGTCAGGCCCAGATTCACATGATGAAGACACGACACAGACACACACGCTAGACACAATTTGAGATTTTAAACGTAGGGTCACCATATGGACACAAGAGGTTGCCGACCTGATGAGAGAGGAAAGTGACAAACTCTACTAAATGGAGATGACGCCAAGCGGAACGGCGTGGTCAAAGCGATAAATTCACCCAGAGTATGTCTTGGCTGTGAGCAGGATTAATGACCAAATCATGGATATGAGAGTATAGGCGATGGAGTCGTGCTGGACAAGACTGTTGTCTGTGTACGCGCCGCAATCCGGTTGCTCCGAAAGCGAGAAGGACGAACTCTATCTGAGCCTGTACGATTCCATCAGATCGATTCTACTTGACCACCTCGCCATAGCAGGTGATTCGATTAGCCACGTTAGCAGTGGCAGAAGAGGCTTGGAGAGGGTGCACGGAGGTAGAGGGATAGGAACGAGGAACGCTGAGGAGGAGAGTATTGTGAACCTAGCCACCGCTCACAATCTGGCATTCTGAGCACGTTGTCTCGAAGGGATACCAAGAAGGTAACGCACAGCAGCGAAAGAAGATAAATGGAAGTGGACCAGGTGCCGCAAGAAGACCATCCCTCAGAACTGTGGAGGACATCAAGGTTCTCCCCGGCAAGGAATTGGCTCTACAGCACAGGCCCCTCCTATGTAGTAGGCAGCGAAATGGACCTCCCCAAGAGTCAATAGTAGGATCGAGCGACGAATTCCATGGTGGAAGCTGCACCGAACGAACAACCCCAAACGAGGGATGATAAAAACTGGTCTTCCAGATCTACAAGGACCAGTTCAGAAGACCTGCAGTAGCGCGCTGAGACCGTTTCAAGATGCGCCAGGGAGGTACTTGGCTAAACACGAGGCGGCTTCAGAGGGATAAGACAGCATAGTTGTGGAGGAATGAAGCATAGTGAATTGTTCAACAGGAAAAGGGAGGCTCACGAGAGTTCACAGAACACTCAAAGCACGGAGGTTTCCGCTGCCTACAAAAACTGCAAGAGACTTGCTAAGACTGTCGTCGCAAAAGCGAAGAGCAGGGAGAGTGACGCCTTGTAGGAGAAGCTGGAGAGCAGAGATGCGAAAGAGGTCGCCTTCATGCTGGCTAAGCCCGGCATCGGGCGGTGAAGAGTGTAAAATGCAGCGATGGTATCAACTGAGGAAGAGAAGGTGGGGAGAGTACTTCAGAAAACTTCTGAACGAGGGAATCTTCCAGAATAACAACTTGCAAGTGGAGGCGCCGGTTGACTCCATCACACTCTGGGCTGAGGACAAAGTTAGACGAGGGAAGATGAATATCAAGAAGGCGGTAGGTCTATATGGATTGCCAATTATCGCAGCTTTGCAATCAATAGCGCATCGACGTAAGGATGCCCAACATGCCGGAGTTATGCTTATCTTTTTTCCACCGCGCAGAGCAAGCAGCCACAAAAGCTGCAAAAAGGGGCGGGGTGTCGTACATCTCGTCTTCTTCGGGGTCTTTTTTTAGAGGTCGTCTTTTTCCTTTACCTCTTTTATGTTCGAAATCTTAATATTCTCCATTCCCCTTGAAGGGTCTGGGACTGACACCCTCTAGCCTCAGCTTCGCTCATTCCTTATCGCAGGTTAATTTGAGCTCTTCTTATGCCTATTCTAAGAAGGTTCTTTCTCACCAATTTGATGTTTTTTCGATATCAGCGTCATTGTGACTGTATTTACTTATTTGAGCTTTATGGTTAGGATTTGTGATAAATACCCGTAATTCAAATGCTATTGTGAATCTTTCATATCGTACACGTGGTTTTTTTTGAATGTTTTTCGCATGGTCTACTTTGATCTGCTTAGTTTTCATTTAATTACCCAAGTTAGAGGTAATTGCGTGGAGATTTGTTGGCGCATAAAGATATGAAGGTTTCGTGCCCTAATGTGGCGAAAAACATTCTTTGTGGCAGTATTTTGGCATCGTAGAAAAATACCAGTGAACCGCCTTACCAATCAAGTCATGGAAGGCCCTCGAATAGTGCGGCGTGAGGTGGCTCACCAGCTTTCTGAACAAGGTGTAAGTGAAACGGAGGGTGCCGTATGTAAGAGAACAAGTGATACTGTCCCTATTCCCAAAGAGAACGGCGACGCGATGGACCGCTGCGACCACCGAGGGATCAAGCTGATTGAACTATGAAGCTGTACGTGCTCCTGTCCACTCGAAGCTGCTGGAGCTAATGTCGATGTCCCAAGAGCAGCTTCTGTCAATGCCTGAAGGGCAACAACGGATGTGTACTGTACAAATGATGGAAAATCCATGCTACCTTATTGAAGAACACATTTAGTCGCCAGCGGATCAACGCTACATGGATGAAATGTAGCGAGTTCATTGAAGTCCTCTGTATCGAAGATGCTCCAGCATCTCAAGGGGAAGGTGGATCGGACAGCGGTAAGGCCTGCGACGACTACACAGCAACGAATGGTGACCTCTAAACTAGAATAACGAAAGGAAGTCTCATCCACTAAGATGAGGATGCTACATGAGCTGGACGCGAATGGACAGGATTAAAGAGGATGTTAGGCCGGTCATGCAGACTGCTCAGTCCAGTTGAAGGTGCGAGAACAACGACAGCGATGGTATGGGCATTTGTTGAGAAAGCCACAGGATAACCCGATGAAAGGCGACTGGCTTTGAGCCCAGGGCAAGCGACACGAAGCCTCGAAAATTTGATGGAGGGACATCATAAAGAAGAATCGCAATGGAGTCAGGGCCACGGTTAGGGCAAAGCGTCGACGACAATCTAGAACACCGGACCCTGCGACGGCGCAGGATAAGGATAAAGCACATGCGCAGAAAAATCACACATCGGCGAAGTACATACACTCTGACATGCAGGGAAACACACCACACTAAACCACACCCCACTTCAGTAGTGTATGGGGAAGTGTGTTAGAGCATCGCTTTCTGAGATTTCGCGTGACCGCTTCGCGTGTGCCCTTGGTGAACTCTAAAGACTGCAACTGAGAAATGTCCAATGCTCCACGCAAGTCACTTTTCTGATGAGCTGCCTCTTGACATTACGAAGATGAGCACTTCCGCAATGCGACTTCATTGTGGCCCACATTTGCACAGTGCGCACACAGCTGTTGTGATACCACTCGCTACTGCCACAATCAGCATGTGGCCCACAATCGCTGCCCATTGGCACGGATAGCCATCCAAGGCAGCGATTACGATGAATTCTGAGCGGGTTCAGAGAGGAACACAAAGACTGAATGGAGCGCCACTTACCAAAAAAACATACGTACGTCAAGTGTGTGCAAAATGTGCTTGCTTCGTTTTCCTGTTCATTTTCGACTGCAGGCTAGTCAGCAGCCATGAAAAGGTCGTTCATACGTGTTAACACAATGCCGATATCATGCCAATAAATGCTGGTTGATAATGAGAACATGGTAAGATGTGTCTACTCGAGGTTAACCTCACGAGTCAGGATAAGGCGCCACTAATATGGTCTGGACTGCACGGGAGGAGAGAAAAGCTCACCGGCGGCGCGGATGCGAGCGCGTGCTGGTGACGTCAGAATGATGTCACAGCTCGCGGCAGTCTCGGAAGAAGGGCCACCTTCGGCGAGCGCTACTTTGCTCAAATTGTGCTGGCTTTGCGCAATAATAATCCAACATTGTCCAGTCAGGTTTGTACCGCTTAAGCGAATAAGCATCGTGTTATGTGGCACGGTACACGTCCCGCAGGAATTAACGACAATTCGCAAAGTTGGAGTAAGTGGAGCCTGTCGTGTGCAGAATCCTTAAAAGTTCGCAGTCAAGTTGAAGTTGATTCACCACGTCTTTCTCGAGTTCGATCCCTACTCTTATTCACTAAATTACACAGTTGAATGAGCGCGAAGATAGACTCTGTGCGAATGTACTAAAATACCTGGTGGAGAGCGGGTCATGGCTCGTCCCTTTCGGCCACTGTGATCGTCAGCCTAACACGTGAATGCCGGTGCCGCGCGACCGGTGAGCTATTGTCCCTGGAGAAGCCGGACTGCACCGCAGTGAGTATGACGCCAGCACTTCGAATTGAAATGGCGCGGCGCCCGAAGCCTCAGGCCTACTACTACAAGCGATAGGCCACGCCGGGCATCATCCAATGCCCGCCCACTGCCAGATTGTGTGCGCGCTGACATAGAGGCGTGAAATCAGCTGGTTGAGTTCTATCAGCGTGATTTCATGGAGCCCACAACAGGGAGAGAGCTTTTATTTTCGGTCTCTCGCCACAATAACCTTTCTCTTCAGTGCCTTTCGCATCTCTATACTGCTAATTTCAAGGCAGCAAAAATACCCGACTCCTATCCGACTCGTGCTTTAACGTTCAGCAGCTTATATAATTCTTACTTCACTGTGATGAGCAAACACGCTGCAGCAAAACAAAGCAGGAAGCAATTTGGACGTCCACAGCTTCAGAGTTCGGGGTCTTTTCCACTGCGCTACACGCCCGAATGTCACCATTCACATCCTGGTGACAGATGACAGATAAACGAGGAGGCTCTGCAGCTAATCCCATGGCCACTTTGTGTTGTTTCTGCGACACACATCCTGCAGAATTTAATGGTTTCAACTTTGAAGACTCCCTTGATAGCAGCACATTCTCACAGAGATTTTATGCATGCACTGGCAGCCCGTAACAAACGGTGCACAAAATCATTAGCTAAAGGCAGATGAGACCAGAGAAGATAGTATGCCATACGCTTTTCGCGGTCGTTAAGGTGCGTAGAATGAACGTTACTCAACATCGTTCATTACTTATGTTAATCCATTGAAAGGATAGAGATAAGGAGTTCTTTGTGATCTTATTGAAAAAGGCCATACAGCAATTACCAGTTTATGCTCCGCAAGGCTAACCGCGGCGCATCACATGAGCTTTAGTAAAAGCTTGCAAACGTTTGCTGAATATTAGGGCCACGTTGGCTGCAGAAACTAATGTTAATGAGTTTGTGAAGACGTCTTCACATGAATTTAAAGGCCGTCTAATTTTGCTGCATGGGCGAATGAAAATTGCACGCTATCATACTTTCGTAAACATCTAGGCCTGATATCGAGGCTTTGTGGTGATTTTAAGCTGTTTTGAATTTCCACAAATTGAAGAAATCGATGTGCAAGTGAAATATACCCAATATCAGCATCTAACGCGAGGCTATGATGGGAGAATTGAAGATAACTGTGAAATTGCTATTGGTCCAAAAGTCGCCAGATAAGTTTGAGCAGTCCAAACTTTCTAGCTTCTATAATGAAAGGGTAGAAATGGTTATTTCACGGTGCCCAGGGAGCCTGGTTAGTTCAACTGATGTGCAATCCTCAGTGTCGCTACTTACACCTTGATGCGCTTGCCAATGTAGCAACGAAGCTGGACGACCTGGCCATTCAAACGCTCTATATTCCTGTTATTGTTCTCAGTTCATTACTGTTTCGCAATCGGTGTCCCTCTCGCAACCTTCACAAGATGTAGGAGCTAACTAATTTCCTGTCACCACAGGAGGCTGCAATGAGACGATTGACAGTAACTCTAAGTTGCTTATCAAACAATCGTTATCCCTAGTTATCACTGAATCTCGCGTATCCGTGTCCCAGTCCCATCCCCCATAATCACTGGTGAGGCCTACAGTCCAACGTCACGCGCAAGGCGCCGCAACGAACTTGTGGTATCCACCTTTGACGCCCCTTCTCAGTGCCTGTATCAAGTTGCTTACCACAATGCGTTTATCACTTCCTGGTCCCGCCACCTCCACATCTCATACATGAGTTCTAAATCTCCACTGTCACGCGAACGGCGTACGACATTGGATGACATCAACATTTGCGGTTCATCCGTTATCATGCTACTATCCCAGTGGTTATCATGCCCGCCAACCGACCGTCATCAGCGTTCACACCGGCCCTCGTCTATATATCCTACGAATTTGAGCGCTCTGTCCAAAGAGGTGAAGTTAGGATTTCCGGTCACACATACCACCCAAGCCGTTAGGGCCAATTTTTTGAAACTGTAACGCCCGCTCAGCTGCACACTCACAGCCTAAAGATTTCTCGAGACTTGCAGAAGAGAGCGATAAAAGGAAAAAGATCAGGCTCGAAAACGAGATTCTGCCAGCACCCTGCTTTTGAAATTTGCTTTTTATCTGGAAAATTTGTAGGTAATATTTAAATGAACCGAAGGCGTAGAGCATTTCTCGAGACCTGGAAGATCCAGTGGATGGATTGGCGCTATTGAGCAATTAGTATCTCTGAGAATTCAAAAACCAAAGCCTTAAGTCATCTGTGTCATCCGGAGTTGATTACTAGTACATAGATATCGTCATAGTCGTGGAGATTCATGTGAAAGCCCATATGGCTACTTTGCAGTAATTCATACGGAGATGCCGTTCTCTCGCTAGCAGCGTTGTTTCACAGCTTGATGAGCGTTTTCAAAAAAGTTTCATTTCTAATTCGAGCTCAACTTGCACCTCCCTTATCCGGTAGAGGGCTCGTCACGGCTCTCTAATAAGATATCTTACCTGCCCGCCCCCCCCCACCCCCCCCCCTCATAGGCACTGGTTGCGAAGGTAAGAAGTTTTTCTCAAGGAAGTTTTGCGTAAAACGCCTCAGTATACGCGACAAATGTTTTTTATACATCGGGAAATCACCCTGATCCGAATGACATGCCCCAGAAATTCTGGAGCTGCGACGGAGATTTCTCACTCACTAGGCATTCCACTGGCGCTAAATGTGATCACCTTCCAGTGCCTTCAGTTATGAAGGCATCGTTATATGGAATATATTAGATCCGACCCCTTTCCATTCGAAACAACGGTCGCCTCCTTTTTGAACCCCGCACTACCGCCACCTTTCTTCAGTAACGGTGGACGCAAGTCTGCGCTGTTCTGTTTGCGTATCGTTTGCAGACTCGGAACGTGCTATAAATGAAAGGAGCCGTACAATGAGCTATTATTGCCCGAAGCGCCCTGACCCATTTCTAGAAAGGCTTCAACGGCGTTTGAACCTGGGAGATATCCTTGAGACTGGAAATTTTGCTAGAGAGCTCGCTTTCTTAAGCCATTTTGACTGGGGTATTTCTCATTTTTTTGACAAAAGGTATTCTCTCGGATAAGCTGCTCACCATTGTCCAAAGCTTAAAGTTTTTAGTGCAAAATGTACCCTACTTTTATTTCACAACCCTTGAGAGCCACACAAAAAGTTTGTATTTTGTATCGTGAACTGTCTTGTTGAAGCTCACGAAATCTGACAGAACTTAACTTTGATCTAACGCTCAGGTGTTCTCACAATCACAACACTGATACCGCGGAATCAAGGAGTTTTCCGCCATTTTCGCGAGTCCGTTAGTTTATTCCATGACTGCCTACCGAACTACCATTCTAAGAGACAGACTGAAAAGCACCAGTTTTGCTTGTCGCCGTCTATCGCGTGCAATCAGACACGGTTAGGTCTTGAGCGAATTGGAGGACCCATGAATATCAGAGCACTCCATAACCGTCATCGTCACTGTTGTGTGTGTAACCGCTCCAACAGTCTCCACTGAAGCTCATCGAAATACTAAAAGTCTAGGCTGAACTGGTAATTGATCACAACAGTAAATCATCGCAATACATTTTTCTTGACGTAAGATTAATATTCGCGGTGAACAGGAATTTGCTTGTCCAGGGTTCAAACCATCAAACGAAATAGTGGCCTAGTTTAACATATGTGAGGGAGCTACTGCTTTAATCATCATCATTTACATTTCATCATTATTCCTCAGGAAACACGGAAATGAAAAGAAGAAAACCGAATTAGCGGTTTAATGAGTTTGAGGTTTCTAAATAGTCAGGAATGAAACTTATCATTTGCTTGAGTAACTTTTTTTTCAAGTTATGCGGTCGAATTCTGTACGTAAGGCTGATAATAATCAGTCGAAAATAATGTGCACGTACCTTTGTTTGTAACTAATAACGACTTAGCTAGCAGTTGTGTAAGTAGGAGCGTCTAAGTGTCAACATGCGAAGGAATTGACGACTTTTGCTTTCTGACGCGTCTTTATCAAGCACTTATCAATTGTTATCACCAGTTTCCTGGCACCACCAACAATGTCCGCCACCCCACATAAACTTGTAATATGGTGTGCTCCTGGTGTCAGACGCGAGCGGCAACACTAGAGACTAACTAACTAACTACTACTAACAACCATTAGAATGGTTCTATGAGTTAACTTCTTACGGTGCGTAGATATTCTCAATGTGTCATTTCATTTGGTCATTCAGGTTCCTTGTATATTGAATGTTGCCATTCTATTATCACCTTATTTTTTACACGACTGGGTCTTATACAGGCCGTACTATCCTACCTATAATTATAAAGCGCTCACTTTGTGTGTCGGTTTGGTGTATCTGTATTGTGTGTGTGAGTGTGTGTGTTGTGTGAGTGTGTATGTGTGTCCGTGCCGCAAAATGAATGTGAGCTGAGAAGGAAAGCTCAAGGTGATAAACAATTAACCGCTAACAAATGAGGGTAGCTTAGCGAGGATTTGAGATATCATTTTGTAAGATAGTTGTGATAACACTCTCAGGGCTATATATAACATCTGCTAGCAACACTTCGTTCATTTCCAACATGGTGCTGCAGTGGAAGCGTGAGGCAGGTGAGAGAGAGGAAGGGAGGATGAGGAAGGAAGGAAAAATCTAAACCGTCATATCATGATAGTCGTCCTTCTACTCGTATGAAACACCTATTGTGTTGCATACACGCTCACCTTCCACGAGGTGTTTGGTGTCACCAGGAGAAGGGACGCATAGCGGAAGTGCTAGAAGGCTTGGCGCAGGAAAGGCAGGTTCACGGCGGTTGAACGGGGAACTAGATCTGGTAATAAATAGAATAAAAAACACTGAATCGACGCTCTTGCGTTCTGGCGCGCTCTTATATCCATTGATCAGTTGCTATCGCTTTCCAGTCAAGTTACCACAATGTTTCGGGACCGCCCACATAAGACCTTGTAAGTATAGGATGCTCTTTTACGCAATATGAATCGGGTCACAACGAATTGGTAAGCTCGCTTCTACAACCCTCTTATCAGCTATATCAGTCTTATCTAGTTCCGCTATCACATACCACTTTGTTCGCTCCCCCCCTACTCACTCTCTCCCCAACCCAAACACAACTGCGCTGTCGTACTGTGACTCGAGTTGATTTCCGGTCAAACATACACACACCACCAACATGACCACACCACTACACCCGCGCCTTAATATATAGTAGATTACATGAGTACAGTGCATCCCACACTACCAACCCGCCCCCACCCACATTGACAACTCGACCCCCACGCCGACCCTCCCTGAGTGGTCCTTCCCACGGACAGGAATCGCAGTAAGCATCGGCTGCATTTCCGATTCCCGTGTCCCACCTTAAAGTAGCTGCGAATGGGGTGTGTGCACACCATAACAGCTGCGACGACACTAAATTATAGGTTTCCCACCTACATTTCAGTGACCCCGGCTGGCACACTCCCCCCCATCCTCTTCTCAACGATACGGCTGTTCATCCCACTCATCGCTCAGTCCGATATGTAATCGGGTTTCTCCCACCACCACATCACTGATCCCTGTAGCACACCCCCCCACCCCACCCCTTATGAGAAAATTGTTTCGCTTATAGAAGTCACCCCAACAAATTCGCAGCGGGAGCTGACACTTTGACAATTCCTTGAGTCTCTTTGCTAGGATTTCCCTTTTACCGGGACGTGTGAACAGGTGTTTCGCGCTTTGCTATAAGCTAAGGCTTGTCATGGATAATAACTCCCATATTTTGATTGAGTAAAGCAAACCTGCACGGAGAGACTAAAGCGGATATTTTCGAAAAAAATAAGGATAAAAATTGTTGCTGTCTAAAACTTGGATTTCCGGTGTTAATCATATCAGTAGTTCGCTGTCTATAATGCTCACAACGTTGATCTGTAGGCTTTTCGCGAAAAGCATGCTCAGACTTATGTTTCGGGAAATTTGTAGTGGAACTATAAATTATGCGTCCGCGAAGTGTACGAAACCGTGGAGTCCAATTCCTCAGGTTATTCTTTTTCATCGGAGTCACCTCGTGAATGGCATGGTAGGCTATTGTAGTGAATGCTTTCGCGAAGAGATATTGATGGACACAAGAAATGCTTCGATGCATTGATTGGCATTCATCACTTGAAGGATTGAAGGCTATGTTCAGCGACCCACACATGCTTCGTAATCGGCTTGGCTAAAGAAATGAGAGACTATGGGCGGGGGGAGAAAAAAAGAAAAAGAGAGTACAGTGCGAGAGAGAGTCGTACCGGACGCGATCTGCAATCAAAATACATTACCGCCTCCTGTAAAAACTTCAAATTTCACGCGGCGAAAAACTGCGCTTGTCGTTTCTGATTTCTTTACTTATAAACCGACTTGAACGTAAGATTTTCTAGAAGTGAAGATACCAATATTCACGTTTCGTCGGATCAGAGATATGTGCCTTCAAGTTTCCCCTAGCTCAGCTTCTGGATTGCGCCATGCACTCATGAGTTTTACTTCGTAAATTGTTTTATGTGGCGTGTGGTTGGAGATGTCGATCTCACCTACATTTTGCATTCTGAATCGTCCATAAGCCAGTGTGGCGCCGGCCACTATGTCCTGCAGATTGCGTTACGAATTCATGGCTTCCTATTTACATCCGTGAGGTTGATTGGATATTTTTCCATTCCATCATGCTCTATTTCATTTTGAGTGCTTACACATGCCGTAATGATGTAGCTCCGACCTTCAATCCTATCTCTCAGTGTTTTCAGTGAGAATATAAATCAGCCGAGGACTGTAGGCCAATGTTTCGATGTTTCGTTGGAAGCTGCGCCAGGTAACGGCGAAACCTTCGGCGATGCCTAAAAGTACGGCCACATGTGTGGTGAAAAGTGTGCTGAATCGCTTTACGACAGTTCGCATATCTGAGAAGCTGCCTTACGTGGTGCTGTGAATCCCACTTGCGTCATGCCTTTAGTCTGTAAAACGTCAAAGTAGTAGTATCATAAGTTAAACCCTTGACTTCAAATGCCACGATGTTTTTTAGTAATGAGTCATAGGGTATTTCCCCTCAAAACCATTGCTGACGCTAGACCTATCGACTGCTCGAATTTGAAAGTGACAGGCAGCGCGGGTTGTATCATATCCCATTCGTTGAATATCTTTCTCCTAACCTACAGAAGAGGGTGGTCCATAAGTGTTTTTTGTATATCATACCTTCCTTGTGATCTAATGTTCGCGTGTAATATTCTCACTGCGTTTATCTCAAAACAATAATGCGGCAATAAGTTTTCTGTTCAAATCCCATTGTCAAACTCATTTCTGATAAGGGAATCTGTTTCTTCGGGTGTCCCCACCAGCGAGAATCAAACTAAAGCGTCAATGGCAGCTCCGTTGAACGAAAGGCATCAGTAGATGTTAAAAACTAATTCTCCATACAGTATACTATTTTATATATTTTCCATATAGTATTTTGAGTCAGCGTGGAGGAGTTGCACGCTAATAATCGTTGGAAAAGCGTAAATTTGACAAATTTCAAGAACAGATGATGCACTCTGCTGTCACATATCACCCAACAGCTTGCCCCGGCGATGCCTTATACCCTCAATTTGTCCACAGTCGAGGGCAAAGGCCAAGAGCACCTTGAGGCTCACTTCAAGCGACTGGATTCAGGAATTCATACTCTCCGGCTCCTTATCCACGAGCACCTCGCCATATTGGTAAATTGAATTGTGGCCATCGACATGTTGCAATTCTTTTGCGTGTGGGAAGCACGCATTCAAGTACACCGCAAAATTCTGCGAGTGTTGGATGCATGGCGTAATTGGTCTTACCGAGTAGTTCATCCTCGATTCTCATACTGAACAGTGAATACCGAAAGAAACACCTCGTCGATGGCCTGACGGACATTGTGATCTTTTGCGACCAATACCCCATCGATCACACTAATTAGGTGGTTGTGTTCGGTGTGGTTTATGTTTGTCGAGCTCCCCTATTCTGCTTGTTATCTCGTTGCCTGTTTTTTTTGTTGTTTTTAGTGAGTGTCCTGTCTGGGTGTTGTGCAAACAGAGTGGGCACGCCGCATTTTTTGAACAGAAATGGGCTCTATACAAGTAGGGTGGGCACGCCCAGCTTTTCACGCATGTCGAGTGACTACCCTCACCCGCACCCCCCCCCCTAGATTGGCTACACTCCCCCTGGCCCAAAAGCTCCCTGATTCTCATGACAGTATAGTAGAAAGCAGCAGTGCCACGTACATACTTTTCTGTTCCAAAAATGCAGCGTGCCCACCCTACTACTTCTTTGGCAGCCATGGCAGAAATGTAGTATTTAAGTGGGGCTGCTGCCTGCTGCTATATGTCACGAGAACCGTGAGCCAGGGGGAGTGTGTTCGTGAGCTAAGGGGATGGGAGGTGTGGGCAGTCACTTGACATGCGTGAAAAGCTGGGCGTGCTCACCGTAAATGTATAGAGCCGTGCTCTGTCTTTGTGTATGTTTTTCCCTTTTTCAGGGGAACCCGAATCAAGAGATGCCGCAGCATTTCCGACAGAGGGCCAACGACGTTCAAATCACGAAACATTTCCCCACGGTAATCGTCAGCGTAAACCATCCTTCCCTACATCCCCCATTTCATTAATGAACTACATCACACCCCGCGACACATTCTCTCTTCCAGTAAATAGGTCATTGTATTCCGAGGACCATTGCAAACGCAAAATTTCCGCTTATATAGTCGCTATTCCCCTCTTTTCCTGACAACTTCTACCTCTTTCAGCTTCATCAACTGAAACGCTTTTCCAACTATTTATCCCCGAATCTGCTTAAGTGAATAGAGCTTGCCTTGAATCTAATGAATCTGAACTTCTTGATCTATAAAAGAAAAGCTACGACGAACGAGTGTTCCCATTCGAAACCTTTCGAGCGCATACTTATAAATAAACTACATCAGGTTTCAATGCCATCAATGTGATCAGAAATAGAACCCAAAAATTGGCTAAATACATGAACGGTAACTTTCAAAACGAGCCAAGTGATATCTATCTATACATATACTTCCTGCCATCAAATCTGAAGCCAAACTTTAGTAGTGCTCAACAGGGTCATCACCAACATATAAGAACTTTACAAATAACTGATGCAAACGCGAAATCCCGAATTTGGCGTGACGCTGTGTGATTAACGTACTTGACTCCCTACGTTTCAAGGCGGAGCAAAGTAAAACTTGCACCGCATTCTTAATGAACGAATGGAAATAGAGCGAACGGCTTTCACATCCCGGCATAGTGATCTTGCAATTTTTTTTACAGCAAGGCTGTCCATCTCTAAAAAATCATCGGCTTGTTTCAATGGTTCTATACATTCCTTTCATTGGAAACGACGCGTAATGGTTAGTGGTAAGTGGCCGCTATCCGTGCGGGTCAGGGGCATCAAAACTGATCGGCCGTCCAGGCACCACGAAAGTCGTCTATCCCTCAGGGTTATCGATTCTACTCAAACCGTCGAAGCTCAAAATACTGACAATGTGATCCGCCGGCTCCAAAATTGCCTGATTGTATAGCAAATGCATTCAAAATGCCACTCGATTTATCTGTGTCATAATAGGTACCACACGGGTGCCGAGCACAGGCGAAGAGCACAGTGTGTGGTGGGCTTGTGGTACTTGTATCTTTGTGGGGGTATCTGTTTGATTGGGTGCGAGGTGTGGGTGTTGGTGTTGTCGTGTGTGGTGTGGGTGTGGGTGTCGGTGTGGGTGGTGTGGTGTGGCTTGGGTGTGTGTGTGGGTGGTTTGTGTGGTGTGGTGTGGTGTGGGTTGTGTGGGTGTGTTGTGATCTGATTGGTTGGTGGTTAGCGGGCGTGTGTAAGGGTGTGCGGCGTGTTTGTGCTAGCATGGGCATTCTCGCTGTCCATTTCGATAAACACTCAAATCCCTACCATAATTAAGAAGCGATACGATAGATCAAAGGGGTTAGAGGGACGTGGGGGTCTCCAATAGTACGACAATGGCGAAAAAAAGCAAAGAATCGCGTCAAAAATAAGCAAAAAAACACCCTTTAACATGCTCGATCATTTTCGACCGGTGAATGAGCGGCGACAAAGAAAGGAGTTGTTTGGACGTGTTAACCCCATAGCCGCCATCATCCAACAAGCTAGCGTTTTGATTGATAAGGCAATATGTGGAAAGCCCGAACCGGAAATTTCCTTAATCGTAATACGTTTCCTTTATGCGCCTTAAGTCTTCTGTCTGTCTGTCACGAAATTCGTATAAGGCGACACCACCCACTGAGTCCAGGTCAATTTGGAGGTAGCATATCTCGATTAAAGGAAGAAACAACAATACATTACCTGAAAGCGGAGCCCCGCCCACAGTGGGCGTTGCCAGTTGGAACTTAGGACCGAGATTTCAAATTCAGTCACAAAACAGCCTTGAGACCAGGTACAAAAGTGGGTGTAGGTGTGGGTTGGTAAGTCAGATTGAACTAACTAATTAACACCGAGACCCACTCTCGGTGGGCGGGGCGTTCGCTAAAAAAGCGTTGCTCAGTGAAAATATTCATAGCTCGGTTTAGAAGAAGCCTACAGACCAGAAACGAAATTGGTGCAGGGGAGCAATGCCTAAGATATTTCCAGCACGCATGATGTGAACCTATTCATAGCTCGGTTTAGAAGAAGCCTACAGACCAGAAACGAAATTGGTGCAGGGGAGCAATGCCTAAGATATTTCCAGCACGCATGATGTGAACCGAGGCACGCCCACAATGGGCGGAGCGTGTCGTGAAGCGGACAGCGTTTTCTACAAAAGCTCATAAATCGGCTCCGAGATGACTTAGAGACCGGAAAACAGCGGATAGAGGTCAGGAGGGGAGGGGAAGCTAAATGTCAGGGATGGGCGTGGCTTACTTCAAAGTGGGCGGAGTTTGCGGTTAGCCTTATAACTCGGTTCCTAGGAGTTCCGGAGTCCGCGAAAAAAGCGTATAAGTGTTGGCACAGGGAAAGGGGTCAACCGTTGTTGGCATGCAGAGCATGCACCAATGTGGGCGGGATTTGCCACGGTACTTCATAAATCGGTTCCAATAAGTTTCGGAGATGGGAAAAAAGTAGAAGAAGGTTGGGGAAGAGATGATAGTTAACTGGTATCAGTGAGCGAATCATGCACCAAAGTGGACGGGGTTAGCCACGAAAACTCATGCCTCATAACGCCTTCTACAAGACCTCATAATTCGGCTTCGAGACGACTTAGAGACCTGAAAGGATGTGTATGGTAGTGAGAGGAGGAGTACAGGTTGAATGTGAATTCTGGGCGTGGCACCCCCGAAGTGGGCGGAGTTTGCCACCACTCTCATAACTCGGTTCCAAGACGGCTAGGCGGGAGAAATGTGGATAAGGGTTGCCGGAGGGAAAGGGGTTAAATGCTAACGGTGGGCTAAGCTTGCTTAACAGTGGGCGGAGTTATGCACGAAACTTTATCACTCGGTTCCAAGAAGTCTTGGACACCAGGAACAAAGTGTAGAGGTCAGCGAAGGAACTGAAGTCTCAGTGGACAGGACATGCGCAAATGTGAGCGGGGTTAATCATGAATTTTGAAAGAGGAGTGTCTCCAAGGCAGCCGTACCTTGGAATCTCACCCAGCAGCTCTGCAGTAATAGATAGAGAACATTGGTCACAGACACAATTTTTCAGGCTTACCGACTTCCGAAAAAAACCTGTCTCGAAAAAAGACCCTCTCCAAAACTGCCGTCGCTTGGAATTGTTGTTTTCGTTCGTACCTAGAGATTGGGTACTGTCTTTTGATCGATTCTGTCTGAAACACGTAGCTCAACGCGGTGTAGGAAATAGAAAATATAGTTTGACCTAATAATCGTTGTGAATGGGATGTACCGAACAAAAAACTAAAATCTAGAAAAGAATAGTGATCATCCTGTTTGAACCCCCCGTGTGATGCACGCGAATGCGTGCGCAGCCAAACTGGTATACATATAAGTTCCTACAAAGCGCTATGTTACGTAGGACAGGGAGCAGGCGCAATACCGATCCATGAGCTATGAGCAACTCTACCTGTCTACGGACGAAGGGGTCAGCAAATTTAGCGGTAATTATATGATACTAGGGAAGGCCATCAGCGGTCAACGTAGCCACCTCCATCCTCGAATGCACCTAGTTAGTGCCTGTATAGTAATTACCTTTCTCTCTTCCTCCCTTCTTCCACCTCAGAATCCACCTTTGTCTCCTCATATGTGATTCAGCTTTCTTACAGAGGAGGTCGTTCCGGGTGTGGGAAGCTTTTTCAAAACCGTTTTCCGCATGCTGTAGGGACTCCCATGTAGGCCACAATACTGCTTTCATTTTCGCTGAGCGGCCCCCTGAAGGCCAAAAATTGGTATCCGCCAAGAAGGGTGATTTTGCTGCCTTGGAGTGAGTTTCGGACTTGTGGAAACGACCATCTGTTTGAAAGGCGCCGATGAAGGTGCAATCGGAAACAACTCGAAATTCGCTCAAAATTAACGCACTGTACGTGGTACTGCTAAAGAAAGTGTAGAGGTTTCATAGGCGTCGTCGGCACCCTAACCATCGCAGCGAAAAAGTGGCCGAGTGGATAGCGTGGTGGACTGGGGTTGGCACGACTTTCATAGGGCCCGCCCTCGAGCAGGCTTTTGCATTTCTGATTATCACCTCCAAATTGGCGCCAAATTGCTTCATCGTCAAAATTAACGCTATATTCTCATTTAAGACCGTCAGTAGCCCTTGCAAATGGATTTTCTACCAAAAATTGGCGGAAAACGTTCGCAGCGCCAAACTGGCGCCGAATGGCGCCGACGTCAAAAACGAACGCCACAATCGTGTACAGTGCCCTGATCTACCCCCATATGCCAAATTTCAGGAATAAACTAGGTTATGACCTAACTTCGAAAAAGAGGGCGGCCATGGGCTACAGGTCGTCATGCACGCCAGAGGGCGACTTGAATACGAGAGCGGCGCCGAAATCAAGCGCAATGCCTTGTCGGCTCATGGGAACTAAAGTTTGGTTTCATAGGGAACATCTTCCATCATGTCGCAGTCCTTGAAATCTCTCCATTTTTGGACACGCAGCACTGCGAGTGAAAGTGAGTGGAGCCAACATACCACCTCTTGGTGAAGGGGAGAATCTGCCGATTTCAGAATCATGGTGCCCTGTTGCCCATTACCAGCCTAGGTGTCTCCCATTGTCCATTTAGCAGTGGAACTTCTCGTTATTTGAGAAGGATAACTGGGACGTTTCCAGTTTCACGAAGGCAACTATGTATGAGCTACTGTTCTATCACTAGCCAATTTTCCCCAGGTCAAATTCTCAATTTTCTCAAGAACTTCTGATTTAGGGAATATCAAGAGTCCTGATCACGAATATGGCATCAGTTTTTTCCGATAGCTTCAATTTATGCTATTTCGGCGCCATTAGGCGTCTTTCTGGCGCTACAACTTTTTCCGCCATTCTGGAAAAAATTTGACCGCAGTTCTTGCTCATGGTTTTAATGAAGAGTGCGATACCTAGTACTGGTGCTGGCTTTATTTTAAACAAATTTCGAAGCTCCAATTAAAGTGCAAAAATTCTGTCATCAAGAGACCTTGGACCACTTCCCTACCATTTTTTGGCCTTCGGAAGGTCGCTCAGCGAAAATGAAACATAGTATTGTAGTCCCCGTGAGAGTCCCTACAGCATGCAAAAAACCGTTTTGAAAAAGCGCTTTACACCCTGAACGACCTCCCTTTTTAGTGTAGGCTGGCTTGATGTTCAAAGTCTTATATTTTTTTTGTTGAAAAGTAGTTTGCGAGGTCAATGGTTTAAAACTTCTATTGCTGCAGTCAGGGTCAACGTCGGTTGAACGATTTCGAAAATTTTACGACCCCCCTCCCCCTTCCAAAGGGCCTCGAGACGACCCCCTCCCTTAGCAGGAGGGAGTACTTTGGGTGCTTATCCACAGCGTCATTGGGATATTCAGGGTCAACCCTTCACCACGCCCGCCTACCATCGCCATCATAGCGCTCATTCTACAGCATTTGATTCGACCAGCCGACACACCCCAAACTCCGCACTTTTTTCTCCAAAATTACCGTCAAGCGGTGGGTGCTCATACGCCATGAAACGGCAAAATTTTTAGCGCGCCAACCAACATCACTTCCGTACTGTGAAATTTCCGCTACCTCGCTAAATACGACCCCCCTTTTTCCACCCCATATACGACCCCCCCACCCCTTGTTGGACTTTGTCCAACGCAGGGTTGACCCTGGTTGCAGTCCCGTTCTCTAATTTTTTCCACCAATTTTAAGATCGATTCGTGCTCAGCACAAAAAAAGCAGAGATCACATTTAGAAATAAAAACTTTATTGCAGTGGAAAACATTCTCTTAGAATTCCTCTTCTTTACATATTCTCTTAGCGACACCACTGAGAAAGTCCTTGTCGACCTTCTAAAGGAAAAGGACTATACAGTATCCAATTTCTGCATGCCCTAATTGCAAATTACTCTACTCACGTCGAAGTCGTCCACCTTAAAAATGTTCCCGGAGTTGCCAGCGATTTCTTCAACATTTGATTCAAATTGTTGGTCTTTTCTACCCACTTGAACATATATGATCTTGATTCCGGCTTGTCTCCACTGAAATCGTCGCATAAATTTTGATATACGTGCAGATGGTGTAATAAACTGGAAAGAAATTTCTCGTATACGATGAATCGCAGTCTCAGCAGGTCTTCATCAAGTTTTGTTTGTTAACTGCTGTTTTTGGCCGCACTTCGCCTTGCGAATGTTTCACAAGTGAAGCGAGAGATGCGGGTTCTAGTCCCGCCTGAGGCGAAAGTTTGGTTCGCTACACAGCATACTTGAACAGTCTTAATCATACGTGAAACAGTCTTAATCAAGGTTGAGTGGAACGCATATATGTATGTTTGGGTTGTCTCATAATTCGTGTCTCACTTCTATTCAAATTCAAATTACTTTTATTTGAAACTGTTTCATTGCGAAATACGGTAATATGTTAAAGTATGCTTCAGAAGCCTCAATTAGGTAGTTTCAGAAGAGCAAACGCATAACGGATCAATTAACTAGAAATAAAAATACGTCAGTGACCAAAACGAATAATTATGCTTTACGGTCCACAAATTAACTCTATTGCAAGGAGGACAACAGATAAAATCAGCGCTCTGTTCGGCTTAGTCTCTGCTACTGATAGGGTACTGAGCTAGTAGTCCAATGGCAACGGCAAAGGCGAAACGATTTGTAAAAACCAACCTGATGCTGAGCTTGCGGTCACTTTTGATTAAAGCTCCTTGTACCGTGAATTGGGAGTTTATCCGGACGTTACTACCTGGGTACTGTAGCAAATACCTGGGCGTAGCCGATGCAGCAGCCACGCCATCAGGATAGAAAGAACTGCAGACGAAAGAGGTTTTGATGGGAACCATGTGGTCACGCCGACCATGAGCGAGAAGCACGCTTGACCACCTGGGGATAATTCAGTCTGCGACGGCACAAGCAGAGTCTAACCTAATCGGTCACCAGTGGAGATGAATCACGCGTCCACTGCGACAACAACACGCGGCACGCCCGATGACTACCTCGCAGCCAGGAAGCACCAGCTCAACCAAAGCCCAAACTCCGTATTCTGAGTATATTACTCCCGATTTGTTGTATTCGCTGAGTGGCCTGAAAACCAAACCACTTCACTGTATGAAGACAAGCATTGCCAAAATCAGCGTGGCATAGCCCTCCAGGCCGGCTTCGGTATTGCGAAGGAACCGTCAGAAACCTTTCAGAATCCCCTTTCTCCAAATGGACTCCCGACCTCACAGTGCAATGTCGACTCGCCACGTTCTGAAGGAGGTAGCCAGGGCAACGAGTACTCACCCAAATTATAGCGTTGGCCAGCGTATGCGAGAGAAAAAATTCAAGGAATACGACAACCCCAAAAACGACTTCTCCAACTTCTTCAACCCCCAGCTTCCTTCATTTTAGGCGGAAAGCTTCCAAAGGTTCCCTAGCAAATGCATGAGGATTAGTGACCGTGATGGTGGTTATGCTGCTGATCAGTTGCTTCCTAGAAGAGATAAAATTAAAACAAACAAAAGCGTCAAAATGGAGACAGAATTATGAGACAACCCAATATGTTGTCGAATAGGTAAACTCACTTCTCTAGCTATTGCGAACTCCTTATGTGCGTACTCTGAGAAATCACCAATTTCTAGAGAATCTTTGCAGTTGGAACTTTGACCGTCTGACATCACAACCACGGCCTTTGAATCCGAATCATCTTCCTGCAAAGAATCCCCTTTTAAAACTAACCATAAATCCTTTGAGACGTGTACGTCTTCTCGCTGCGCTAGGCTTTCACAAAATTTTCCTTGGCAAATAGTAATACAGCACAAAACCCGATTCTGAATCTCCCGAAGGGGTATTGGTCCCGTGGCGGTAGGCAAGTTCTGGTTGATTTCAACTTCTGCATTGAAGGAGCAATTCATGATAAGAACGGAGGTCAAAAAAGGGGAAAATCGCATAGTTGGGAGACAGGCGGAATTCCTGAGGGTACTGACCGATGCGCAATACAAGATTCCCATTCGCAATACGTGTTCCCTTCGGCGCTCCTGTACAGTAACCCCATACGCGAAAAATTGGCCGTCAGGTTTGGTGTCTCAATGGTGTAGGCACACACAAGACACTCTACCCCACGCACTTATGCACAAATTTGCCTGGAATGAATAGCAGCGCGTTGCAGCTCTACTAGCATGCTATTATTGGACTCGGCAGCATCGTATGTTATCTTTCCCCAGGCTAGGAGAAAAAAAATCTCTTCGATATATTTGTTTATAACGATATCTTTACTTGTGGCACAACTATATCTTACACGCATTTACTACAAATAGACATTTTCTTTGGCCACTCCTCGTTGAGGAGACAAAGAAAATTTGAAGGGATTCCAAAGTCTCTTTCCCGGGATGAGGATAGCATACGGCATCAGGTTTTCTTACAGATTAACCGAGAGAGATGCTTTCGATGTAATTACTCTGATGCAAAAGGAACAGAGAATAAAGACTGAACGTCACGTTGATAACTGATGATTTGAAAGAACGGCCAATCGTCGTGTCCGCACTTTTCAAAAATATTGTGACCCCCACTCTATGAGTCTCGATAAGACCACCCTCCCCTCGACAGTAGCCTCAGACGGCTCCCTCTCTAGATCGCGCGTCAAGCGCGTGGTGACCACGATGAAGCAGCAAATCCCTTTCATTTTATCCACTTCACGCTCCGTTCATGAAGTATTCACCGCAATAGTCATAAAATCGGTTTAAAAAGACCCACCTCTCCCCTTCCCCCATCACCCATTGAAGTCTTAGGAATACAATCACGCATTCACTCTTTTCCAAACGGCTAATCGCAGCTCACAAAGACACAAATGCGACTCTTCATTTGAATAGTGCAAACATACGGTCGACCCTGTTTGTAAGGCCAAGTACGATGTGGGACCACTATTTTCCAGGGCGCGAATGCTTATGGACACATAAGCTGAGAGCTCGCGCTATGACCGAAGGACGCGCGAAATGATCGAATCTGGGGATTCGCGAAAGGAACCAAATGCGTGTTGATCCGCAAAATAGGAGGTCCGATTTGCAAGTTGGGAGAGGCGTCAAATCCGCGAATCCTTTTGAAAGAGATGTATGTTTGTCGATCAGGTGGATTGAAGGTGATCCGCGTTTCACGCTTTCGATACGTCGACGCGAAACGGTGAGAGGGAAGACTTGACCATGTCGATAGGCATCTAGACTGTTTCGCTTCCGCGCTCGCGCGTGCACAGGTTTTCGTGGTTTATAAGTATACCAGTTTAGCTCCGCACGCATCCGCGCGCATCATATGGTGGGCTTCAGTGAAACTGGACCACCTGTAGAATGTTAGGTCACATGGCTAAGAACTATTATTGAGCTGCTTTGAAAAATGCTCCTGAAAAAATGCAAAGGCCGCAAATTTCGCTGAAGACTATCGCGTAGTGCACGTGTAGCATGCGGAATGAAAATGGCTTATCACGACTCGTAAACATTCAGCATTAATATCGAGTGTGGATGATTTAGCGGTCTACAGAATTAATACTGTGAGTATCGCTGAAAGAGAGAGAGGGAGATATGACCATCCAATCTGCAACTAACCTAGCTCTGGTGATAATGTGTGCTTGGTCCGCGTCCAAATAGTTGAGCGTTTCAACTTTCTTTGCACGGTTTGGTGAAAGGTTAGAATTGGAGCATATTCACGTGCTAAGAATCTGGCTTAGCCTCGCCGACACTATCGCTTGGCATGAGCTTTTTGCAGTTAAGACGATGACATTGTCTTAATTGCAACAAAGCTGTTGTGTTCCATTCAGACTCCCTTATCATTCCTTGTTCATTTGTAACAGTTACATACCGATAGCACCCCTTGTCCCGTCCAAGACCCCTATGAAACATATTTAAGAAGCGAGGTCTTACTGCAAACCACGATACACAACCGAATTTGGATAATCAAATTCTGGACTTTGTTATCAGCTGTTACAATTGTTATAACTTTTGATCACTCACCATTCGTGTTCCCCGTAAAATTTCCGTACCACGGTAAGGCCGCCTACGAATGGTGGTATTTACACTCTGACCCCCTTATCTGTTCTTGTATCACTTGCTACCACTTTCTTTCACCCACCCTCATTGTACCCGCCGTTAATCCCACATCTTAGCTAATGTGTTCAAAAAATCGCTACCTGTCAATGCGGTAAGCAACAAACTGATGGCTTTGTATCCGGCCACGTGTCACCCTTTATCACTTTCTATCCACCATTCTCGCTCATCTCATATTCGGTCCCGTCACAGCAGCGCATAACACTTAGTGTCGGAAACCTCTACTGTCATCGCAAACGGCGTAGCGGAAATTGGTGGCAACAGCTTTGCCCGCACGTCCTTAATCAGCTGTGTCATAGTATCACTATCCCGCCACCTCGTCACATGTTTCACTCTCGGCCCCTGAACAACCTCAAGTTTGACGCTCGGGACCAAAAGGACTGCAGCATAATTTCCAGGTCAGACACAACACACCACAACCGCTTAAGCCGATTAATATAGTAATACCAGATTATCCCCGTCCAACCGCCGTACCTTTCCTTCTCATGCGGCAAAGCTTTCTATCTCCGTATGTCCTTTCTCCTGTGACACAACGACGATCTGGAAGTTGACGCGTTATGCAACACAATGGTTTCAACAGTAGAAGACACAGCAGATATGACGGTAAGTTATTGCTTCGCTTCCCTCATCCTCCTTCTCTCTCCCGCCCTCTCAGCTCCACTGCATGCACCATCTGAGAAAGCGAAAGTTTCTCAGCATGTGTTTATACATAGCCCTAAGAGTGTTATCACAACTAATCCTGCTAAAAACATTGATATCTCAGATGCCTGTATAGGACTAACGCTCGATTTGTTAGCGCTGTTTATCCATGAGCTTCCTTCTCAATCACTTCATTTTGCGGAGCGGACATCCACATACATCCATATCAGCACACAACAATACACATCACACGACACGACAAGTTAGAAGCTTTATAAAATAGAAGATAAATCTTCAAAAATCTAAATCCGAATATCTGATAATTGAAAAACCAGTAGTAATCCTATAAGTACCTTGGCAAATATCCCAGATCATAAGTCTGAAACAGTGAAACTTGACCAGAGCTTGTTGTTGATCTTGAACCCTGCAGCGTTTTGACAGTCACTTTCGGATCCAATATAACTACCAGCGTTAGCTCCGCGCTCAACCTTGCGGCGCCATGACCACGAAAGCCTCCTGGACAAATCGAAATCGGTGAAGCTTTGAGTTTCCACCGCTCAAACTTATAGCTGCTTCGTTAAATCCATTACTCTCCGTTGCAACTCTTGGCTGTATCTCCACTGTTTGATAAGCGAGTGAAGTGCACAGCTAAAGTGAATGTATGTTAAACAACCACCATGGCATCGAAAATCGGGGAAAATTTAGCGGTCGAGTAATTTTGGTATACTCAAAACGTGAATGCCCACTATTCACTATCAATATTTACTAGAGCACCCCATTCATCCTCAGGAACTCAAGGCGTAAGGCGGTTGAAAAGTGTTTGAATTTACCATTAAAGATGAAAAATTGGATGAACTAATTAATGAAATGAATATTGAAAATGAAATCACTATTTGCAATCTGGTTTCGAGTAATCTCTAACGTTCGTACCATATCGTAATTATTACTTCATCTCGTATCAACTTTTTGACCCCCACAAAATAGTTACCGTCCAGCCCCTATCATTCCCAAAATAAGTTCCTGACGACTGGGCTGCGAACGGGCTGCTATGAATTTGTGAAATTATGTTACGCTCCTCCAATTGCTCATATCAGTCGTTATCACTTCCTTGACCCATCCTCAAATATTTCCCGTCCCACCCCTATAATCATGACGTTTGAAACCACTCATGACGACCATGGTACCGATCTATGAGTTTCCCGACTGGCGTCCCTAGCGCCTTTTATCAGCCCTTATCAGTTTTCACTCTTTAACCCCCATCAAATGTGTTCCGCGTCCACCTCCCTATATGCATATCTTGATGCCAAACTCTGACAACCAAGGTGCCGCGATGCTATGATTCAACACCTTGCCGTTCTAAGCGCCTTTTTTATCAGCCCTTATCAGTTGTGATGCACTTTCTTACCCCACCAAAATATGTTCCCGTCCGCACCCCCTATATCATATCTGAAACAACATCCTGACTACACTGGCTCGGCTAATGAATTCGGCAGACAGACAAACACATACACGACAGCAACCGCCTAGCCGATATATAGTAGGATTAGTTGGCAAATCACCAATCATCCTCGATTTCTTATCCGCATGATCTCGAATTTAGCTGTCCTATTCGCATAATTCGCATAAATGCAATCATTTGGATCCATGAATGATTATAATGAGCAGGAACACAGAACACTCGGAGAGAACGCACGGGGGGAACAGCTGCCACTCGCGCGAGCGTAGGTATATGCCCTTTGTGTCCTAACACTTTGAGACCCCAACCTGACGCAATTTCACTAGTGTGGGTTACTGTATGGGAACCCGGAAGGGAACAAATAACCTGCTCCGCATAACCTTATAAAGTCCACCTATTTCTTGCAAAACTTTACCCTAAGATGCGTTCGAGTGAAGGCTTCTATATGAAAGATGTAGTATGAAATGTTATCTTGGCAAACACTGAACACAAAAGCCCCAGCTTAAAATTTGAAGAGTGTTTTTCTGCAATTTTCAAAAACCCGCTCTGACCTATTCGCATAATTCTAAAGCCACCCCATACTTCTCGTTGCCTTTCCTTCCTGCTCATTGAATTTTGTTACATCCCAACTTCGCTTTAGGTGAAAACGAGAGGGAAACCGCACCGTAAAATCTGAATAAAGGAAATCGTAACAAAATCAAGAAAGAGTAGAGGCATCCACAGCCTAAACTTTCGGGCCAGGTTCCTTCAAGAAAACAATTTCTTCGAGCATAGTGAGGACTATCGAGTAAAATTAGCTTTGAGATCGCTCTTGTCTTCGGATTCAATCATATGACGATAGATGGATTATTATTGAGCCTTGGAGATCTCCCTTTCGGATTTCACATAACACCCGTATCATGAGAAAACAAAACAAGTTCATCGAGTTGTGCTCGAAAAATCAAACCACTCGATCCTCATTCTCCATCCGTTCGTCAGCGTCTGCGACACCGAACGGCAGATCATTCGGGCTGAAGTGAAAAATTAAGCGCAATTGTTGAGACAACAAAACATTCTAAAAAGGAGACATTTTTGGGGTCAAAAGTGAAAAGCCGATTTGACTGGATGGGGGCGGTTTTTGCCCTGTCGATCCTACTCCCCCCTTGTTCTTCTCGCAACATCTATCTTACTCTACTAACTTTTCTTAGAAACGTATCCTGTAGGTGTATAAAGAACTTTGAAGTAAAGGCAGGTAACCGTGAAGAAATTACAGATACAAAACCGCCCTCACTCCAGTACTCGGCTTCACTTTTGAGAAAACATTTTTTTTTTTTTTTTTTTTGTTTTTTTTTTGTTTCTCAGTTTGTGATGTTTTAATGTCATAAACAATCCGCGCTTTACATTTCTCACTCAATGAACCTGCATTCTGCCACAGACTTCTGAAAACCACGTTGAAATTAATTTCAATAAGTTGATTGCTAGCACACGATGAAACTGTTTAGGTTTTCTCATTCTACGTGCTGTATCTGCATCCGCTACAAGCAAAGAACGATCTCCACAGCTCAATGCACATACTCATTCTGATTCTGATCCAAAGCAAGGACAATCCAAGGGCTCAATCCGACCCATATCTACACTATCTCGAAGAAATTGTTTACTCTGCAGTCAGACTGGCCCGAAAATTGGGCAGTCGACGCCTCTCAACTCTTTCTTTTTTGGTACGATTTCCCTTTATCAGATACGGTGAAGGGTTTCCTCTCGTTTCAACCTAACGACAAGTGTGATAACAACAAAAAAAAATCACCTCGAGCCAGGAAATAAGCACCGAAAAGTAGGTGCTTTATACTTATCGGAAATAGGTCAGAGCGCTTTTTGAAAATTGCAGCCAAAACATCTTTCATTTCGAACTGGAACTTTGTTGCTGGTCAAAAAACATTATACTACATCCTTTCCATATAGAACTTCTCAAACAGCATCTTAGGCAAAGGAGGTTTTGCGAAAACATAGTGGACTAATTACGCGGAGCATGGTACTCTGTATGCGCACGGAAATTTCGACCTCTCGGATCCTTGAATTTGCTCTACCTTTGAAGCGATTTCATGTTTGGACTCCCACCTACTACCAAACTCCCGCAGACATATACTCCGATGATAGATAGCGATGTGCGTTGGGTCGAATATCACATATATGTATAAGCTGCATCCTATTCACCGTCACTGCTCACGTAATGGTCCATTTCTCGGTTTGGGTACCGCCTCAATAGTTTCTTGTTTCATCTCCCTACGCCACTGACCACATTACTCTACTCTGATTGCATCCAATGGATTAACTTCTATTCGTATATTTTCTACGTTGATATTTACTCGAAAGTACAAAAATGCAGCATTCCAGCACGGATACTCACTGACTCATTGCAGCGAATAGCCCATTTTATGTGTCAATCCTAGAGCCATTTATGAACGTTCGTTATGATGCGCAGAAAAGAAAACGCGGAGCAATGACGCAAGGGATCCATTTTGTCAACACAGGGTGCTAAAGTAGCTGATAGCGGTCATTCGTTCGCCATACTGCACCTCCATCTTGGCTTACTCTCGTGGACCATACACTGTCGCTGCGAGGCTTCCGAAATCACACGTGGCAGCTAAATCAGATCCAAGCCTGACTGAGCGCAAAACAAACTGCCTATGCCACTCGCCGCATTCGCCCCCCCCCCCCTCAACTACGAATAGCATCCAACAGGTCTGAAAGCTTTCTTTTCCATTTACTACTACTACTACCACTACTCCTTGTTTCGGAGCTGAACTGTCAGAGTCTAAAACTCGTCGATAAATCGATAAACTCGAAAGTAGCAGACGAACCGGACTTCCTACGTAACTGATCTTGAGAAATACTTTGGGTTGCAGGTAAGGAAATGAAGAATCCAAATTGGAACTACATCGAGCATTGTCTCCCGAGGACTTAACATCATCATGCTGTAAACAAGCTCCATAGACCGACCTTCATCCCCCGGATTGTTTCTCATTCCTGAAACAGGTTTCAGTAAAACCAACTGCAATCACTTGTATGGTATCAAAAAACATCTCGTACTTACCACTTGTTATCCGTCACCGAACTCCCTCCACCCAGGGTCAACCTAGGTTGTTACTAGTACATTACGGGGGTTGCCCTGCGTTCAGTTTATCGGGGGTCACCTCACGTCGCGTGCAATTACATGTGAGTTTGTTGTGCAAGTGAGTTTACAGTAGTCAGCTGGGTGGATTATGAGCGATGGGAAAAATTCGCCGTTTCAGCAGTGTGCAATTGTGATCATACCCCCCCCTCCCTCCCTAGGAAAATGAAGTTTGGAATATGCAAAATGGGGTAACAAGTAGGGGTGAGAATGGTTGGAATAGGGAGGAAATTATAGAAAATTCGAGAGTTTTAACCATTTTGGCTACTAATAGGCCCCCCCTCTTCCACCCTCCACTCGCCGGCGATTGAGGAACAATTGGGTGGAGTTTGTGGGTTAGTGTGCAGATTTGAATACTATAGAACTATAGATAGGATGAGGGGACAAGGTTTGAGTCGGGTTATATCAAGTCACCCTTGGGGAGTAGTCTAAATTTTCTGACCAACAGTAACAACGATAAGGACGACCCTTGCCTCCCACTTCGCAATCTTACGGCCCTTTCGCTATGCTATACGCTTCAAACTGCGAGCAGCGCTATGTGATTGAAGCATTCACAAAACTGTCGTAGTCTACTGAGTCTTTAACGTGAATCGGCATCAGCAGAAGTGAACACTGATATGACATTTTATAAGCTGTTCCTCATCAATGGTCTCTCACTCTTCCCCATTAATTGGTGTAGGTACCCCACTCTGCAGACACAACGAGCGACCATTCACCGATATGAATAACTAAGTAACAGGGCTTAACCCTCATAGACTGCTGATTTCTCGAAGTTTTACTATATGGACGATAAGCTGAGCAGGGGGGTCCCTGACACTCCCAGACAAAATACAATCTTTACTCAAAAAACATATGGAACTCGTCTCCTGCTGACAGCGCTAACGATGTTCCTTAGCGCCGGGGGACACCTCTGGCGCAAGCTACAAATAACTTCTAAAAAACAATGATTTCATATTCCCTGAAGGAACGAGTACTGAGGAATTTCACATCGGGGGAAAAACTTTGCGCCATACGAACACCTTGACGACATCGCGTGTTCTGGGTTTTGGCACCGCGTGAGACAAAGCCGCTTTTGGCCGAGCGCGGCCGTCACACCTCACATGCCCGATCTTTCGAACGGTAAACCTTGGAAACCTCCAAAGTACCAAACCAAATCCGCAATATTCAAAATAGCGATAAATAATCGAAACATATAACGAACTCGATCAAAAAACATTGAAATGGTAAAGAAACATTGGAATCAAAGTACTTTTTCTGTGTAGTGGAAGCCAACACTATTTGTTCCCCGATGTGAATGTGTCAAGTGAAACATATTTTCAACCCCCATTCGTTTGTATACCTTCCTACCTTCTCACTGACACTGTTATCCGGAATAGAAGAGAACGAAGAATGAAAGAGCTGCCCATTCCGCTTCGCTCAAGAAACTGCTGAACTGCTAAACTGGAGCATATTTGATCACACCGTAACCGATGTCGTTTACGGCGTTTACGATTATGTCATGTTGTAATCTATGGAATAGAAACAAGCAAATTGGGAAGAATCCTCACATACGCTAGAAGAAGGATGACAAGGGTGAGACGCGCAACCGCGACTCAATGTCCAACGAGGTGCGCAAAGTGAGACGCTTCAGGCTGCTTTCATATTTCGCGCCGGACCGCACCGTGAGTGCGGAGAGCGTCAATACGCGCTCTGGCGCATGACGCGCACGTTGGGCGCAGATCGCGCGCTCCGATCGATAGTCCTGGTTTTGGTGTATTTCTTGTCTTTTTCGATTTTTTTTGCGCCGTTTTGCTTTTATTCGTGCGTTTTCTGCTCATACTTATTCTTTTATGTCTTGATGAGTACTTTTCAGTTGTTCCGCGGACGAGCTACGTCGTACAATCCCGTGTGAACGTGGCTTCAAGACCCGGTGAGTTCATCATTAGCAATTTTGTTTATTCGAGTGGACTGTATGTTTCCAGTAGTTGCTTTCTCTTCGATACGATTTCCTGCTGGTGTGCGCATAATTGAATTACCAAGATCCGGCGGCATTTTTCATACCAGCAGGAAATCGTACCGAGGAAAAGCAACTTCTTAAATTATATAGTCCACTAGAATAAACAAAATTGCTTATGATGATTACACCCGGTATAACCACTTTCACCCGGGGTAGCACGACGGGGTTCTACGAAGTCTCGTTCGCGCAGCAACTGAAAAGTATGAATTGATAAATGAATAAGTATGAGCAGATAACACACGAATAAAAGCAACACGGCGCAAAAAAAAACATCGAAGAAGACAAGAATACACCAAAACCAGGATTATCGATCGGAGCGCGCGATCTGTGTCCAACGTACGCGTCGTGTGCCAGAACGCGTATTGACGCTCTCCACATTGTCGGTGCGGTCGGCGCCATCGGCACCAACTGCACCGACCGCACCGGCGCGAAGTATGAAAGCAGCCTTACCGCGTCTCAATGTCGTCAATGTATTGAGCACTGCTTTTCTCAAGAACGCCCCCAGTGTGGGTTTCCCTTATTCAATTTGACTACCGATGCGCATCCTTCCCCTGGTTTTGAGGCTGTTTCGTTACAAAACTTGAAGCCTTGGTTGTCAGCACAGTTCATTTCGATGCATGCCACGCCTACTGCGGGGGAGCTCCGCTCACAAAGTGTGTGTTTTGTACTTCGCGAGACCTTGCTCACCCATCCCACACCCGACCCGGCCCCTCTAGGGAGATCCCAAGGTGCTAGGGAATTTCGTATATGTATATGTAGCTGAGCTGAAGGTCGCCTCGGCGCTAGATTGTTTAAATGAGCGCGCGTGGAGAAGAGGTCTTTCTCGAAGAGGCGAGCATCTTGGTGTTTAACTCCAATCGTAAAAGGAGAGAGAGGCGAGACTGTCAAACGAGGGATCGACGATGGGTTTTTTTATGGAATAACTTATTGCCAGTTCAACCAAATTAGTAGTATTGTATATGGTTAGACTTGCCGCAGATATACGAGTCCATTGCTGTGCAGAGCCTTTCATTTCACCCGCTGTAGAGGGAGTTATGAAGGTGCGACGGTTTGCAACGCTACAAATCCGTCGCAACGCGCAGATGTTTCAAAAATTAGGAGCAGTATTGTGTGCAACGTCTACTTGACTAACGAGCCAGCTCAGCGAACATGGTTACATTACCAGCGGATGGCATCAAATATACATTGCGACGCATAATTATAGTTCCACCTACAAATTCAGTACCCGGCTGGATATCATTTTCTCACGATATGGCGCTTATCTCACGAGGAATGCTCAATTTGTCAGTCCGGCCATTTGTGATGAGGTGTAGTCCGCTGTACTCGCCTTGCGACGCTGAGCTCAAATCCGTTCTCGGTATCTGCGGAACGATTCTCTGAAAGAAATTACGAGGGATTCTTCTCACTCTATCTTTCTCACTATAGCGCCCTCTACATCCTCGCATCCCGCCAGCCTCGCTCAGGTTGAGCCGGTGAGGATCTCTGCATGTGGTACTGGTGGTGCAGTGGATAGCACGTTTCCTTCATATTGGTGAGGTCAGATTTTCAAATCCTTACGCATGGAAGACTTTTGCATTTCTTCAGGGCTCCTTATACGAACCCAAAATGTGTTTATATTTGAATATTTTGTCGATTTGCGTCCCCCCTTTCACATTTGGAGAAGGCAAACTTTGGAATCTCCTTCTCGTGCTCATTTTCTTCAGTTCTTTGTTAGGATGAACTTTGACATACAGAAGACTCTCGAAATTAACAATATTTCGAAGTTATTCCAGCTATACGAGCAAATATGATAGTCCCTCACAAAATGATCAAAACAAAACAGATGTAAAAGGGAGAAGCAGATCAACAAAATAATCAAATATGAACACATATTGGGTTCGTCTGAGGAGCCCTGAAAAAAATGAAAAAATCTTCAGTCCCCAGGATTTGAACATCTGACCTTACCAATATGAGGCAAACGCGCTTTCCACTACACCACCAGGCCCACAAACAGGCTACTCACCGGCTCAACTTGAGCGATGCAAGCGGGATGTGAGGATGTAGAGGGCGCCATAGTGAGAAAGCCACATGAGAAGAATCCCTCGTAACTTCTATCAGAGAATCGTTCCGCCGATACCGAGAACGGATTTGAGATCAGCGTCGCAAGACGAGTATAGCGGACTACACCTCATTACAAATGGCCGGACTAACCAATTGAGCATTCCTCGTCAGTCGGATAGTAATCAGGGTTCCTCCCAGTCATATCCTGTAGCACCCTTGAGAAATTTGTTCGTTATGAAGTCACGACAAATTCCAGCGGAGCTGACACTTTGACAATTCCGAGTCTCTTTTGCTAGGATTTCCCTTTTACGGAAGCGCGACAGCGGTTTTGCCTTTTCTATAAGCTATGGAACTTGAATGGATAATAATTCCAAATTTTGATTGGTTTGAAACAAAGCAGCGGAAGAGCTAAAGCGGCATATTTCGAAAAAAATCCGATAAAACGTATGTTGGCTTTCTCAACTGGATTTCCGTGTTTCAATATTCAGATTCCGCGTTTATGTGTCCACACTTTTTCATTTACCCACGCCTTGTCCCCCTCAACCGCCGGGACCTTCGCTTTCGCTGTCGCGAGCTTCTATTCTTCCGCTATGAGTCCCTTTCTCTGTGACACCAACACCCTCGTGGAAGTGAGCGTATGCAACACAATGGGTTCCCAAACGTAAGAAGGGACCATCATGATATGAGCGTAGATTTTTTCGCTTCCCTTCCTCATCCTCCCTCCTCTCTCCGCTGCCTCCGCTCCACTTCGCAGCACCCATGGTGAATGACGGAAGTGTGCTTAAGAGAAGGTGTTTGTATAGCCCTAAGAGTGTTATTCACAACTATCTGCTGACAACATTGATCATCTCAAATCACTGTAAGCTACGCCGCATTCTGGTTATGGTTTGTTTACCGCATGAGCTTCGCTTCTCACTCACTTCATTCTTGCGGACGGACTCACACATACATACATACCCACACACACACATCGGATACGCACACACCACCGACATACAGATACAGCAAACCCGACCCAAAAGTTAGCGCTTTATTATAAATAGAAGAATAAGGATAGCTTTGCCGTTGATCAATCCTTTTTGTGGGATCGGCACGCATTCATAACTCACTTTGTACATCGGAGTGGCATGGGCATGGCGTTGTGGCCTATACAATGCAATTCGCGGGGCCAGCCGATGTTCAAGTCCAGTGTGTTTATCCTCCCGACAAGGTCTGGTCACCATTAACCAGACCGCCGGAGGATGGAAGGCTTGATTGCCCGGGCGATCCACGACGCCAGGATTTGATCCCGACCGCTCGCGTGTAAGCGCCGGAGCATCTTGTCACTCAACACCCTCTCCGCCCACTTTTTTCTTTAGAGTTCCAAAAACATCCGCCAGATTCTAGTTCTGGGAATTGTAGGTGGAACTATAATTAATGGCGTCGCAGAGTAGGGAAGAAAGGTCATTCAGCCTGTGCGTCTTAAGGCTTTGTCCACAATTCGTGTCAGGGCATTTTTATTACTTTCATTAAAAGGAGTGCGACATAGACCTCCCTGTAAGCGAGAAGGGTCCGGTTGGCAGGTCTAAGTGAGTGGCTTCCAAGTAAACTTGGTTGTTTCCAGAGTGATAGCTGTTTTGGTAAAATGATAGTTGTCATTAGTGGGCAATGTGACAGAGTCCTACTACTGCAACAGCTAAGCATTTCATTGGCAAAAACATTCATACGCCGTCGTCGCTTGTGAGTTAGGCGTGCCATCGCCGACGCCTTTCTCGCTTTTTCGAAGAGAGGCTATCTTTTATCAGTTTACTCATAGCGTTGTTGACCTCACTTCAGCTTCCTCCGCTGTATAGACTCATAGGTCGCCCTTTATAGGGGGCATGCTTCTGATAACTGCTCCTGCTCTCAAATCGCGTTGTTATGTCGCAGCAAGTCCGGCATAACTTCTTTTTCCTAAACAAAAAACTCTTCTCGATCAGAATTAAAAGGCACAACCCAGGCAGAGTCGTGTGCAACTCTTCTCGTTCGTCAGAAGTAATAGAACGCCAAGGGAACAAATCACAAATGTCGGCGTTCACGTGCCGGAATTCGAACCGACAACGAAGCTTTTTGGGCTTGCAAAGTAAGCGGTGCTCGAGCTGCACGAACGCAGCTCTCTTATCAGTCGTTGTCTGTGCACTCTCATGCTGATGCGCTTTCTCGCCCCATACTCTCCTCTTTCGGCACTTAGTCTCTCGTTCCTTTAGGCACATGGCCCCATTAGGAAGGTGAGTGAGCTGCCTCAGCCTGAGCGTATCTCGACGGATTCTTTTTTTTTTTCATCACTGCCGGCCCACTTGGCACCGATACATTCACATTCGTGTGCAAGAGCCACACCAGTGCGATCCTGGGGCATGCCTTTAAGGGTAAAGTACATGAAGTTGATCCTCTTTTTGTCAATCCTTTTGGCATACACTACGCATTTTATTCATCCGCATTCATTCATTTTATTTGAACACTGTTTAGCGATTAAGAAGAGATGAAACGATTCGATGAAGAGTACAGTGTTTTTGCCCTGACAGATGTCATCACCATTTTTACGATTGCGTCGGAATAAAAGATTTCCTAGCCCAGGCAAATTCGACTTGAATAGTATCTCCCCCCAGACCCGGCGCCTTGTTAGCTGCGCCTACCACCAACTTTAACTGTCTAGCCGGCCCAGACGAGAGAGCTCCTATAGCTCATGGGATAAGGAAGGGGTCGTAGGTGCAGAACCAACGGCTGAAATAGGAACGGTATTACTATTTTTCATGAACGGAGGTGGAAGAAGGAGCTGACTGCTTTCAGTTGAGGTTTCAACAATGTCGCTAGAGAGATCAGATTGGTCTTAATACTTAATCCACAGTAAGACTGAGAATACTCGAAATAGCTTGTTACATCAGAACCCTGGCGCGCATGCGTGGCGCATTCCAGACCAGGAATGCTACCGATAAACAATTCAAAGTTGATTTATTATGAGCAATGATTACATTGGAGGAAATAAGCCAAATGCAAATGGTGCGTGAATGACAGTCCCCTGATACCCTTAACAATGCCCGTTTTGATAACCAGCATCCGTCTCAAACGAATTTCATCTTCATTTTCGTTCATTTTCATATAAAACCTTTATATATTAAAACGCCTGATTCGTGTCGTCCAGGACGAGGAGTTGGTGTCACAAATTGAATGGTGATCAGCGGAAGGCGTTAAGCTCATGCAAGTAAAGGAGTTCCGGATTTGCCAGAGAACCAATCTGACAGGCAAAAATTGGCAAATGCATAGTCACGACAGCAGTCGCTAACTCCGATGGTGATGGCGATGAAGGTTGTGGCTTCTTTGCATTTGTCTTGCTCAACAGATTTCTGACACTACAATCCGCGCGAGTTGTAGGGTTGAAGCAATGTATTCCAGCCTTGTTCACCTTGAGATGCTCCTAGAAGTCGTCTGCCAAAACACTTTTTCGACGCGATTCGATGTGGTTGTCTCGGAATGGAAAGTTTTCGTAATTTCGAAAAAAAATGATGGTGTTGATAGCAGAGGAGTCAGAAAAAACTGCGCCTACAGAAATAGCATTGATTGATTCTTCTCCTTCTCTAGCATTGCCGTTTCGCTGGCTCTCTCGCCACATTGTCAATAATGCTTAGGTATCATTCAGAGTGGGCGATCGCATCATTGCGAATTAAGGCGATTGGGAGACTCGAATGGGCGGAGTACACAAATCAATCGTTTCTTCTGTCCACTAGCCCGCAAAGTCTACTCGCTGCCTTGCCTAATCGCGGAAACGATAGTATGTGAATTTTCTTTTCATCATCACCTTATCGCCTTAGGACACGTGCGGTCGCCACTATGAACGCTTTAATGCATACGTAGGACTATTTTAAATCACATAGCACATTGAGGTTTTTGAACCTCATTCCGCGTACGCTATGCGTTGAGAACTTTTCTGAGAGCGCTGATGTCATTTGCGCGGTCACGCCGTCTTGCACGAAGACAACGTTAATCGTGTTACTAGAGCTGACCGATCGATCATCTTCATGTCATTACTGTGAATGTGATGAACACTTGTAACCGTCTGGAGCGTGGAAGCACAAAAAACTGATTGAGAAAAAGTACAGTAAGACCGAACGTCTGAAAGGGAAATTCACAAACTTTACAGTGTAGGACGGTATTTCATAGACTGCAACCTCTAGGGACCATTCAGCCATGAAGCGATGAAAAACATCCTATTGCAATGTAGCTGTTCTTGTAAGCAGATGGTTTGGCCATTACAAATGGCACCGTGATAAAAAGCATCTAAGTACGTATATTGACATGTCATGGATATTAAAGGAAAATTAGAGAAGGAAATTATCAAAACGTTCTTCAGTCTAGGCGTTTTCGTAAGTTTCAAATCTATATGAAGCCATTTCTGCAGAATTAAGAGAGCTCACTTTGTGTCTAAACCGGTCCCTTACTATGTTGACGTTTGATCCAAAGGAAAAAGACTGCTTTAGACGGGTCACAGTGGAGCAATCTGTAGAGGGTTTAGATTTCCTAGGTCTTTTATTAAGATACTCACTAGCATTCCATTAGTTCCGGAAAAATTTCAGATTTCTGGTTTCAAGCTATAGATGCGCTGATACACATAAGAGGACAAGTGTGTTCCTCCGTCCCTTTTGTCTTAAACTGTTGATGGGGTGCATCCAAACCGCCTTGACTCGTTGCCGCTGGGGTGTTCGAACTTCTTCGAGAGAATTTACAGGAGGTCCTTGGCGTCTCGTATGAATTGGAGTGCTGGTTAATTAAATCTTCTACATACCACAATCATTCGCTAAATTTGACATGGAGTTGGTCAGTTGGTACGTACACTGCGTCCTATAATTATACGTCCACCTGAGAATTTCCCAAAATCTCACAAATATAGGCGTTTTGAAGAAGTCTTCATTGTGACATTGGGGTGCGGGACTTTTGGTGCGTCGGGGGTTGCACGCGGCGAATCGCGCGGCGGGCTGGGCGGCGATCCGGACGAGGCAAGTCTTCGCGGGCTCCTGCGGTGCAATCCAACACGTCAGAACGTGTACAAATCGCGCATTCAAACGCGTGGGTATTCGAAGGCAGCGGCAGGAAGGGAAGAAAAGGATTAGCAAAAGGCTTTTATAGCAATCGGGGCGCATGTTATTAAGGGGGGAATCCCATGAGCGGAGATCAAACAATTATTGTGTTTGGGTTTAAGTCTGAGGGGAAGAGTTTCTCGTGGAGGATGTGAGCAATTTCTGTTCTCTCAAGCGTATTTCCCTTCTTATGAGCTTAGTTCTAGTGACACCTTCCGTTGGCCCTGTTTTGAGAGTTCTCCCAAGGGCAGGAGCGCAGCGATTAGCAGAGATATAGAGTTGACAATAAATAACATCTCACTAAACGACTTCATTTTTAGTACTTCTTATTCATTTATAATATGATAATAGTGGCATTTCTATGAAATTCTCTCTTTCATTCCTATCGTTGTAATCCTCTCATCGACACCGCTGCATTTCACTGATCTCCACGAGTGGGGAGTTTCTTTCAAAGCAGGACCTCGTGGATCCTATCCGCGATCTGCACACGTTCTAACGTGTTGACTTCCACTGCAGGAGCCCGCGAAGACTTGCCTCGCCCGGATCGCCGCGCAGCCCGCCGCGCGATTCGCCGCGTGCAACCCCGGAAGCACCAAAAGTCCGTCGCTCGTGACATTGTGACATATATAAATGCGGAATTGTCTATGAACATCAATTTTCTATTTGAGATCACAGAACTTTTTTCCAATAATTTTCATGTAAAAGGCCACCCAGCCGTCGTCGCAAAATTACACGTCCACCACACGTACCGAACTTTTCACTTCTGTTCCACGAAACATTCTCATTGTTGCAACATTTTACTTCTTAAGTGGACAGCATAATAAAAACTGCTGTTAGATTTTGAAAGAGGTTAGGTTGTCGCAAAAACTGTTGAACAACGCAATCGCGCCGGATTTGCACCAAATTCACGCCAAACTCAAGGCTTTCCCCAGGGATTTTACATAATATGGAGTCTAGAAGAGCTCTAAAAGTCTCCCTTCACTTTTTTGCTGGAAGCGAAGGCTGTGTCACAAAAGAAACATCCACTTCCATTCATCGGTGCTCTGTTATCGAATCTTCTTCAGAACTTAATGCCTCAGCGGACTTTTGCTTCATTCACCTGTGTTGTGCTATTACTTCGCCACTGATCGCGGCACTGGCCTTATTGGTTGAAGCATCGGCAAAAGCATACATAGCTGAAATTTGACTCATCTTAAGCCCCCAGTCACTTTCGATGAAAATCCATTAAGACGCTGTTAATCGGAGTTTTACCGGACGCTCCACCTGAGATTATGTAGGCCACTACTGGGGCACAGCGAGTGCACCCCGCAGCATGGCTGAATGAACGGAGTCTGTAAGCAGGAAATCGGCGGGGATGAGTTTTGATCGGGAAGGGCATGATCTTTGCGTGAATCGAAACAGCACGAAACAGAACCATCCGCAGAAATTTCATTTCTTGCGCAGCATAGCTAGACTTTCCCTAGTCGGTCCATTGAGATGAGTTCATGAGTCCACTGTGGCAACAACACGCGGCGACGCTTCATGGTTATCTGATAGATGAACCACCATTCAGCCAAACCGCTCTTTCATCAGGAATTTTCACCCATTGTTTGGATTAGCGGGATCCACTTTGAGACCGCTTTACCTTTTTTTTTTCCAAATATTTTTTTTAAAAAAAGGAACCACTGCGAAAGACCATGTATAATTCCGAGGTTGGCCGACAGCAGTTGCGAGCACGACCAAGTGTCGAAAGTTCTCAAAATCTCCTTCCTCGCACGCCGACTTACATGCGAAGACTAACTCGACTTTTGTCTGAAGGAAACTGCTGCTGATCGCGGATTCCAAATTATCGGTTGTCCTTACTTACTTCATCGCACGATCCCTGGTCTCGACTGCTTGAAGGCAGTACTCTCGAGAGAAGGGGTCATTGAATAACCCCCAAAACGAACTCTTCCGAATAATTCATAGCTCCACTAGTTGTTGAGAGGAATGCATTCCTTCGGCTGCTTGCAAAGAAGCAGGTCAGTCGGTTGCCGAACTGGTGGCTATATTGTTGATCAGTTATTCTTCCAGAAAAGAAAATCTGAATCAAAGGAATGTTGAAGCCGGGCAAATTATAGATCAGCCCAATATAAATAGTTACTTTGCTCTGAGTAATTTAACTTATTAACTTTCCTTTTTGCGAGTCACAGAAATTTTCCTCACATAAAATTTCATGTGACGAGGCCCACTTTGATCTAACGTGCTCTGTCATTGACTCTTCTTCGATGTGTAATGCATCAGCCAACTTATCCTTTCATGGTATGTGAAAGGATACCAGGTCATTATTTGACTAGAACCATGGAAAGGGCTTCATTTGTGGCAGGAATCGCTGGGCCGAAAACTGGGCTTGATTTGTGCATGAAGGTGCAGCTGTGCTCCTGAAGTAGCGGCCGTTTTTCCTCGCTGTTGCATAGAGTGTTCTCTGTCTTTCTTTTCACCATTTTCTCTCTCGACTTCAGTAGTTCTACTGAAAAAAGTCATTAGGCGAAAGGTAACGTTGAGAAGAGAACAACAATGCTAAAATATCGAGCATGTAAGGAATCTTACTCAGGGCTCGGGTGCTTTCATGCAAATCAGCTCAGTTTTTCGCCACGATTCCTTGTCATGATTATAACATTACAATTTCGCCAACAAGAATGATTTGGGGTTCTTTG
>MU882768.1:0-18535 GCA_036418205.1 Ostertagia ostertagi
TTATTTTACTTTTCTTGGAACAAAGTTTTAGACGAAAATGGTGTTGTACATATATAGCAGTGACCAGAAACAAGAATGTGAGGGAAAAATAGAGCAAAAGAGGTCCCTTAATCTTTTATGAATAGTAGAAGAAGGGAAGGGTAAAGAGAACTCAATTGTACGATTACGATTGTAGTGGTTATGGTAGACTCATAATGAAGTACTAATGGAGAACGAAGCTGAATAAAAACGGAATACGAAAACCGATTCACGCGAATAGTGGTAATAATCCAGTGATAAAAATAGTCCATTCGTTTTTACAACTCATTTTATACGGCCGTCTTCAGCGTTCATTGTCTGAAAAAGTGTCGTTCCAGGTGGAAGCACCATGCATCTGTTCAACTTCCCAAATGTATTCGATTGGGTCATTGGGGTGACAGACGTTTTTGGTTCTTGAGGAGCTTTGTTACATTCAAATGCTGTGGCAAAAGGTTGAAAAGAATAAAGAAAAATTATCCGAATAAAATGTCGAAATCCCCAAACAGCTGTTAAACATCCACCTGCATGAGACTAGACAGGGCAACCTTTGAGAGCTTGAAAATACTGGTGGGAAGGATAAAAGAGCTCGACGTTTAGGAATCTTGTGCTTTTTCTCATCCAGTAATTCACTCACGCCGACGAGCACTTGACACAGATTTAGGGGTCGGCCCCGGTTAATGCGCCGAAACGAGTCGTCGGGTTCCCCATTCCTAGTGTTGCATGGGAACGTTCAGAAGACCGCAAGCCGGCGGAATGAAAACGACGAGTTCACAGCTGGTGGTGGCGACGGCTGATGTGAGGAGGAAAATCCAGCGCACTCATAACAAACGGGCATATCAAGAACAACATCTCCGGCTTTCGCGACGTCTTGAGAAAGTGCACACGTCAGCTGGGAAAGACTTTAAAGGATTAGTCAGCCAATGCATAACTGAAAAATGAATTCCGAGCGAAGGGAGGAAGTCGTTATATTAAAAAGATTGCCTCAAAAGAGATTCGTAGAAATCATCATCATCATATCAACACAGCTGTATCAACACATTTCCTAGTTTCATCTCGTTGGCTGATCCTGAGACAAAATTCGCTGCATGCGCCGGGCTCGCGACCTCTTCGCGACGAGATCAAGGAGACCGCAGCGCGACCGCGCGCGGATTGAACACGATTGAAGACAGAGTCCATCTACGCGTCAACGCAGCGTATCACATTTCATTCACTATAATTTCCATTTGTTCATGTTTTGGTGAGGCAATTTCCGTCAAAGTCGAATGAAAATCTTGCGCGTTTCGTTTGAGGTGTGCAAATTGCAGTACTGTATGAGGATTGAAAACCGAACCCAGTTCTCATAATAAATGACATGCAATTGCGAGGAAGACGTCGGTGCTGACGTAAGAGCATATATGATCATGTGAGGTAGACCTCTGCATAACTTGACTAATTAGAAAATGCATCAACAGCAAGGTTAAAGTTCTTCGACCGAGAGGTGTACTTTATTTCACCAATGGGCATTTTTCACGACATAGTAATGACTTCAAACTTTTAAGACATTTCTTGATCACAAGATGGGGTTAAAAAGACGCTGACCGTAAAAGGAAGGGGACAAAGCCTAATGTTACCAATAAGGCCCCCTTCTTTTTGTAAGGCCGACTGCACTATGACCAATAGGAACTGATGCAGAAGAGAGAGGGAGGATGAGAGAGTATGTTGGACGAGAGGACGCAGACAACCTGCCGCTTAGGCCGCTGCATCGCGAGCAACAGCACCTGAAAGCGCAATTCTTTAGCGCTTTCGTCGCGATTTTTGAGCCGCAAAAACGGCACATTTTGCAAGCTGCACTTATGTCATAAGTGTGAAATGAGTGAAAATCAGCAGGACATGAACGGCAGACCTCGATGCCAATAATTGCCTGATTGAAGTGAGTAAAAAAAAGGAAGCAAATCAAAAATATGACTTTTGTGAGGTTTATAGGGAGAGTTCCCAATCCTATGAAAGCTGAACAAGTACTGCCAATAGTGGCTAATCCTGGAATACCGCGCAACGAAGATGCGATTGTCTGTGTTTGCAGTGGGGGAGTAAATAATTAAGAACGGGTTCTGGGGGATAGCTTCCGCATGGAGAACTCAGAATTTTGGTGAAAAAAGAGCAGTTAACAACCGAATGCAAGTAAAGATTCAGAGATTTCAGAAAACTATATGTATGCGAATAACTGTTTCTTGTTTCCGGTTAGAAACAAATGAAAAAAAATACGTTTCAAAAATGTATTGTAAGAGAAAAATCTTTTTCCTAACAGTTCGTTGCTCCTGTCGCAAACGAGATTTACGTTGCATCTTATACCATGGTTAGAAGTTTTCGCTTAGCTTTTTCTTATCTTCTAATTGATCAGACAGTTATATTTACATTTTTAAGACCTTCGAAAGGCCACAAGGCTTCTGTCAACCAAATGGTAAGAGCGTAGCTGGAAAACCACACACTTTGTGTCTTATTGGGACTACGACTTTTGAAGGAGAATGAAATTGAAGACATCACTACAAAACGCTGAACCGCCAAGCATCACGGTTGACAGAAGTCCTGAGGCCACGTTTGAATGGCTTATCAGTTACATCTTCAGGCTATGCTTACATATCCCCCGCTTGCCGACGTCTTCGCCTGCATAAAAGCCCTCGCCCAGACGACCGCAGCTCAGTTCAAACGGCTCCAGAAGTTCGTGCTTCCACTCGTCCAATCCCACCAAGATCGGATCGCGCCATACCCTCGACTCCCGTTCAAGATCAGGAGACCTCAGAAGGGACGATTGGTCGGTCAAGAGTGGAGAGCTGAAGTTCGAACCCCAAGGGGTGAGCAAGAGAGGACGGCTCCAGTAGTGTGATATATTGTATTTATTCGCTTTAGCACATATCACGAACCGCGTGGCCAGCGTTAAGTTGTGAGGCGAGCCAATAAAAGGATTCTAAAGGTCCCAAATTTGTTGTTATGGGGTTTTGGGAATATTGCGAAGTGTGGTAAAATTGTACAGATTACAGTAGTAATTCACCTTCCGATCCACTGCAGTGATCAGCTTGACTGCTGCTGAAGCGTTCTCACCTTCACCAAAGCCTGGATAGACCAAAACCACCAGAAACCACTCGTCTACCGACTATTTTAGTCTTCAGGGGAAGGTCGTTCAAAATGCTCGTAAACTAGGACTGCGATCGTTAACAATGAGTGAGAATCACTAATTTTTAGCAAAGGGTTAAGGTTGGGTAAGAAGATGAACCTTTATTCTTTTCCTCTCTATTTCTTAATTCAAAGAAATTCAGATGATCCGATGACGAACAAATTGGAGCAATACTGACACAGCGTTCCCACATCCATTGGGAGAATAATATTAGAGATCAATTGTACAGGAAGAAGAGCACCTTTTTTCCTAAAAGCGTCGAAACGGAGCAAAAAGTCAGAAAGGGCTATGGGAAGGGGCTGATGTAAAGTGATCTACATGTGTCCTTTGTTAGATCATCCCTTGAGAATGAAATTGAGAAACCGAGTAAGGTGACCGCTGTTGAGCACCACCACCTTGAGGTTGGGCGCTTCCGGATCGCGTATTTTGAGACGAAAACATGGCTATTATCGCGCGCAGGGCTTTGTCCTCGCTTTCGCAAACAATCCTGTGCTGTCCTCCACGGAGGTGTTATGAGTACCTATACGAACGTAACTACCCAGGTCAGGGCGTACTATTAAAAAATCGACATCAAGGATAGTTGAACAATAGAGAATTGGGAGCGTGTAGAGCAGGTCTTAAGCGACCTCGATACAAAGTGTGAATGAGTGCAGAGAATCAATTATCACAGAGGTTTCAGGAGTTTTCAGAAGGGATATCAGTTAATAGTGATTTGACCCCGTCTGTGCTGAATTAGGTTGGGTTGTGTTCAAGTCATTATGATCTTCAAGCCACATCATGTCCTGAAATACGTCACTAATGTGATATTACCCTTTTCTACCGCGAACGGTTGCTATGGAACACTAAAGTCATTTTAGAGCAGCTACAGTACTGTTTTTATGGAGCCGTTTTCGCTATTCTTAGACTGTGAAAAGGTTCAGAATAGCGAAAGCTGATCGGCGACGGCATGTTATGGCGCGTGACGGCACTGGAAAGGATCGCCTTGCCATTCTACGTCATGTTAGGGGAGGGAATAGGATGAAAATGCACTCAAACATGAGCTTTGCCCATTACGGAGAGATTTTCAGAAAGAGGCAGGCGGTTTTCAGCCACTTAAAAACCTCACCTGCTGAAATTCTTTTATGTCCTGAAGGAACAATGTGGAACCACAGGTAGGTCAAGCGAGAGAAAAACTTGGACAAACCTACATTTCGGCTTTCGGGCTTTGTAGTTTAACCCAGGTCATGAGCCTGGGTATTGCGTCCCAATGCGTTGGGTGTCCCTAATTTTTCTCTCTATGTGCTATGTACTACTATGGTAACGGAGCACTCCTCGTCAACGCCCTGACGCCATCAATTTGATGACGGAAGCCAGCATCATCGAAATTATTCCCATCTTGGAGGCGACGAGTTCCTTCGAAAAATTCAAAGTACAGAGTAAAAGATGAATTGGCCGGACGATTCTGAGGAACGCACTTGGCTTCGAAATACCCTGGAGGACCTCTTGATCAAAAGACCTAGTGTGGAGTCGGCTTGGCAATTTATATTCACAGATATGTAATTTTTGGGTTTATGGGACTTCAGCCATGCTGGTTTCCATTCAAGCATTCAATTTCTTACGGTCCTTTTACCAAGTAGCAGACAAATAAATCTTAGGTTCCAATGCAGCGACACTTAGCCTTGGCTGAGTCGGCGTGGTGGGCAAAATGGCCATAACCAAAACGAAGAATTTTCCCCGATTCGGATAGCAGTTCGAGCCAATGCTTATGTCTCCCATACCCGCCATTCCACCTATGAGTAGACACTAAATTAATAGTCGTTAAGCGCGCATCGATATTCCTTTGTTATGGCGTAGTTTTTAACATAATTGACGTTTCAGACCCTAAGACTGGGAATCTTCCACGGAAAAAGCTCCGCCCTCATTACCACAGAAAACGATACCTTAAAGGAATCTTCCACGGAAAGAGTGATCATTTTGTCTTGTGTGTAGGATTAGTATTATCGAAACTACGCGCTTATGTTCCGTTCTTTTTGCTATGCTCATGAGGCTAGGGGCCTAAGGGGTATCGTTTTTCTGTGGTGAATGGAGGCGGAGCTTTTAACAGTGGAAAGTGTCTTTAAATATTATACCTTCATGATGATGAAATTCCGTTAAGTGATCCTTTAATCGTTACCTCCTGTGATTTTCTTAGAATTCTCTCCTCCCAACTTTTCTTGCACTTTTCGCTCAAACAGACTTCAAGGATCTTTTGCCACCGCATGATTGCAAATTACGCCTTGGTGCTCATATGAAGTACATTTGAATAGAAATTAAAATGTCCTCGAGAACGGGAGGAAGCCTCAACTACCGCGCACGATATTAATGAGCTCTAGAGAAGTACAAGCCCATTAAATCTTGGGTCGTAGAGAACATGTGGTATTATTTCTAAAAAAGGACGCAGGTCAATGAATGCTTTTCATGAGATGGCTGTGCGGAGAGATATAGGAAAAAAACAGATCAAGAGACTTAGGTTGCATTCTGCTCTTCGCTCCAGAAAAAATTAAGAAACACCTTTGGAAGCCTTTCTTGGCCATAGTATAGAGGACACAATGTCCCACACGCTTGATCATCCGTTCCAGACATAGGAGCTGAAGTAGACTCTTGCGACCTTCAGTATTCACGCTAGCGTCTGTTGGCCGCCGTTGACAGCGATATCGGCGGCCGCACTTAGTACCAAATCATTTGCGATTCGCCAAAGTCCTGACTCATCGGCCAATCACACTCCTTGCTGGAGCCTGCAATGCGTCCACGGGATGAATGATGAACTGAGGTATGCGAGAGGCCGATCAAGACTTATATCAGCGAGGCCTCTTGGAAGCAACGGTGGTGAAAATATACATAGTAAGGTAGTACGTCACATTGTTGATGTACCAGTATGTGACTTTCGTCATGTCCCAACACTTCGCCATGCGGCGTTTGTTTCTGCAGACGCGCGGTGTGACGTAAACCATAACAAGCAACGAACACCCAGGCAGCGAGGCTAGACTCGAAACCGATACTTCGAGTTTAGATTCGAGTGCCAGTCTGCAAGCATGCGTTGTGGGAATTTCAACGAGAGAAGAAACAGCGTCGAACAACCATGCAAAAGCACACGCAATATATCTATGGATCGACTTTTAACATCATCCTATCGATTTAGTCACGATTACTCATCGGTAAGTACGGTACTCACGGACGGATGCAAAAATTATCCGAAAGTCATGGCTGCAAAAAGGCCGAGCAGCGTTACTGTGAACAAGGAGACGCTCAGTGAAGCTGGAAGAGCAACCCGAGTGATGCTTACGCGTGGCCAGACTGATGGGCAGGCGAGAAATGATTGGGGGTAGGCTGGAGAGCAGCGGGCTTTTGGATGCTGAAGAGAGATCAAGCGGTATCTGATCGCCCACCCCCCGCTACCCCTCTCCCGCCAAAGGGATCAAGAGTGCCCTGTCAGATTCTTGCGCGATGAAATTGAAATACTGTAGATAGCCGCAAACTGTTTTTTCTTCTTCCCACTGGTACCTGGGTGTTCGATGTCGCAGCCACTCTCATAGAATCTACCAAACTCAGGATAAATGACGTTTCCTGTTGGGCGTGGAAGGGAGGGATGGGAAGCCGCTAGATTTGACATGTTTACCTGACCTGAGTACCAGGTCATGTTACTACCCAACTATGAGAAGGCTTGAGGTGTAATTGCCCCTAGGAGCTATCGGCAAGGGCGCTTGCGCGCAATGTTTGAGCAACCGAGAGGTCTGAAAGAGTTCATTGCGATGGAGCTTCTATTCTCCCTCTCATCTATGAGCGATTCTTCAGATTCGCAAAGATCAGCGAAACGATAAGTGTAAACGCGTGGCCGGCTCAGCGGTAATATCGCGTAAGAATAATGGAGCAAAGCAGCGCCGACCCCTGCCCTGTTCTTTGATAAAGAGTTTTGTGGACCCCCTTTTTATGCATTATTGGGTCCGCTGATGCCCGTTGACCCAGGCGCAGTCCTGCCAGCCTCGCACACTCCCTTCCAGAGTGCCCCTACGAGCGGGAGGAAGGATCCACATCTGACGCTACACCATGACGCCCCCTCCGGAGACCCGCCTAATGCAGCACACGCCAACTCACTCTGTGCTGGGACCATGACCCCCGTGAAGCCAACGCAAGAAGGGACTCTTCGAGCGGATCTACGGGTACGATCTACCCGTAGTTGGCACTGCAAGAGCACACTTAGGCCGATGTTCGGCACTGGGGGGGGAGGGCAGAGGGAGCCCACCGACGGCCACCCGCGAGCCAGGCAACATACCGGCGGCCAGACGCGACGAAGCAAGATGCCGCACGCTACGCGGCGCACGGTGTACACATGCTGCGGCGGGACTCTCCGCACGTGAAACCTCAGACGGAAACAGCGACAGGGAGGGGAGTAAGACGCCTCTCCCCAAAGGTATATCACTCGTCTAACGTTCAGCCCCCTCTATTGAGGATATTACCTCACCACGCCGCTGCTTGTCGTCTTGAAGCAACGCATTATAGCTAGCGCTCCACTCAGGCCCAACGCCTACTGGGCTTCTTCATGTTGCTTTTCCCGAGAATCTGTGTAACGTCAACAACAAACATCCGAGCGGCTACATTCTGTGTAAAGATTTCTAATTGCCCAACCAGTCAGCGCGGGCATTGTGGTGATCCATGGTAGGGCGTTGCAATCATCGTACAAGCGGTTGTTACTAGTTTTGTTTGAGAGAGCGAGTGCAGACCGCGGACAGAGCCAGCGCGCGCGGCGCCGAGCGGGCAGGCGCGCCCAGACGCCGCAGCCACCCCCGGCGACGCAGTGCTAGGGTCGGGTGAATACACTTTGTGTGCAGTGTGCCGCGAAACTTCCTCCCCTTCAATAAGCATTTATCGCACCTCAGCGAGGCGATGCCCTCGTCATCTTAGCTGTCGCTCCCCCCGTGTGTGTATGTACGCGCTTACCCCCCCCCCGCTATGAGAGCACTCATTCACAATCTCCAGTTGCTTACGCCTGCCCTCACAGGACAGCGTAACATGATACCAATACTCACACAGTTCGACCGCCGAGGCCTGCAAGTCGTGCTCCCTAACCATACAGATGTTAGTCGTATGTCCCGGACCCAATCCGCCTCGTCCTACGTGCCTGTTCTACCCAGCTAGTTCACTCGGCTCGGTACTCGCCCAGATCCTCGCTCCACATTTTGTCGAGACTCCCCAGTTTTTGAGTAGAAAATCTAAAACCCTTCTGACATTACTAGTTACTGCACCAGCGCTCCCCGACGCACTCGGCAATCAATCTGCACGTCAAAGAACTTCTACCGAGTCAAGCTTCTATCGCCCCAGCCGCGCAGTCGATGGCTTTGAATTTCCGCCTGCAAGACATGCATAGCGAGACAACTCCCGTCCATTTGGCTTCGCTTCAGGGTACGAGGACGCAGTCTTCCGTTGAGTCAACGTGGGTTATGTCGTTGCAATTAACGGAGAACGCCAGAAGAACACGTAAAGGAGGAACTGATTCCTCTCGAATACGCCGCATGCCTCAGCGATCCTGGGTAACCTTCCTTCCTTCCTACCCATCGTCGCTCTACGCCTCTCTAGCAATCAAAGGAGCATCTCAATGCTGCGCCTGATGTCAGCCAAAACAAACAAATGAGCACCCGTGACCCGCCCACACTCGGAAGCTGGAATATTTCTCCAGCAAAAGCCTTCCCTTTTTTCCCCGATTAGTAAGTCCTCACCTGAATGAGCTTTCTGCCGCTATCGGCACCGTCTCCTGACTGGCCAATTACATCATCGGTGTCCGTAAAGATCCCCATAACTCTTCCGCAACAATTCTTTCCCCCGAGAATCGATTCCAAAACCTGATGCCGTAATTGTGAAGCTCAAATTGTTTCCTAGTGAGGTTCTATAAAGCAAACTCAGATACGTCCTGATGCGAAAAATTACACAGCACCAATAAGACGTCAAAAATGGGGAAAATTGCATTAATCAAAATGTTAGGGTGAACTCAGGAAATGAATAGAATTTGAGAATGTGACATGAATAAAGAAGGAGAAATGAAGAAGAGATGAAAAAGTTGAATTGGAAACAATCTATTTTTCAATTTTTTTTATCGGGAAAGGAAATTTTCTTATCACTTACCCTGAGGGGGGGGGGCACCCTTACTTGCTCACGAGTGTGCCTTGAAGTCCGCGTATGATCTCCTAAGCCCTAAGAATTCCTTTCCCTTTCGAAGTTTGAAAAGTATAGGTTTGCTCTTATACAATGTTGCCCTTCTGTTGACAGTAAGTCAGCAGAACGCTAGTCGAATCACCTGCAATCCGAAGAAATCCACACCGCACCAACGCCAATACCGAAACCGACCATCGCGACTGTTATCTTTCTACTCTATATTCTGGTCTACTGTTTCCAACTTACGTGCTGGGATCTTTGCTAACACTCCACCCAATCACTCACGCTCCCGCACCACCCACCTGAGTGTTATGCTTTAAGAGTTTTAGGAAAAGGTGGCAGTAATTTTGAGCTGTAACATGGTCACTTAACAGAGCAGTTCGCCACGCCCGACACGGAAAGGAAGGTCGAAGAAGGGAGAAATCGCCTAGTGGGGAGAGCGGTGAATCTCTTGAGGGTGCGGACAGACACGCAATCGGCATCGAAAGATTTGACCTCTGAGATCTAGCATGGCTCAAAGTTGGCGAGTTCGGCGATCTCCGCCCACCGATCGTCTGATCACTCGCCGTAGTACAATAGGTGGCGAGTGATTAGATAGCTGAGAGAGCGTAGGGTTGAAGAGGGCAAAGCGATGAGGTCCCATCAATGTTCAAATCAACGGACAAGGAAGGGGTCCCATCATGGCGTTCTATTCGTAGATTATACCGACTTTCGTTTCTGGATACTACTCACCATCACCTCTACGTCAATTTTTAGAATGGGTTGCTTTTCCATCGTAAATTCGTCGCTGTGGCAGTATTTGTGAGCTGTACATGTGAACTTAAATAAGATCATGGAGCACTGTATCTCGGAAGCGTAACGGGAAGACCTTCAAAATTTCTGGCTGGCCAAGGTTGTGCGTCGGTGAAAGCAGTTCCAAGTGCTTCTTCTACTCGGGTGGATCATTTTGCTGCTTATGTTGAAGCCATGCGCGTCTGCCTGTTTGTGAAGCTTTCGGACGACTAAGATGTTGCCCTTTTTTACATCAAGGGCGTGCATTTACTGTGGTCAGATAACCCTGTCAAAGGAAAGATGATTAGACCGTAACTTGAAAAGACTAAGCATATATCGACTTATCGTTTTTGCCTGCCCATCTAGGACTGGCCGCAATTTCGTGGGCGGGATGAAGAACTTGATTGAGTCCGAACGAGGTAATGAACCAGCGTTCGTCTAGGAATCGTGCGATATTTCTTTATAATTTGCTCTTCTGCTAAACTTATTGTGGCCGGTGGGCATTCTTATAATACCAAGAACTGTGTACTTGTAAGAACTACACAGTTCATAGGAGTGCTGACAGCTAAACTTAATAGGAACTGATTGAAGCGAAAGAATGAGGTGTTCCTGGAAATCACTGTTAACGGAGAATAATTATTACTGTTCTCCACCGGGTTGCTATTTTTGGAGAATTTTTGGAGACATCGTGCACGAAAACCTGTCTTTTTTCCATTTTTAAGTTTGTTGTGTTTGGGCATTTTTGGCTTTTTGTGTTTGGGCATAGACCACTGTGGGCAACGTTCTGAGCAAAAAAACATTTAAAGGGGAGTGGCCACAGGAAAGCTCGTCTACTGGATGGCTGCTGGTAGCAAGGGCGGGGCCAGAAGGGCTCATGGAGTGAAATGCGTGGTCAATGCCGCCACGTGTAGTGCTTCGTGAAGATTTACCGTGAAACTCGTTCACGTTGCACGTTTACACGCGCTGGTCCCCCAGCGCCGGCATTTGTGAAATTGTCACGCCGGGAGTTCGTATTACTTATGGTTTATTTGATATTCAAATTAAAAATCAAAACTATTAATTGAATTTCTATTCTTTTGGTTGTCTTATTGAAGCACACGTCTTAAGGTCATGATTTTCGTGCGGAGCCAAATGTGCGTTATTTCGCTGCACAACTTCATTAACCGTCGTAAAAATTATACCTAACCATAAGTATGTACAGGGCGGTGCTATCTCATTCAGGGTGGGGGGGGGAACCACGCCGCGGCGCGGCACTCTGTTCGTCTTCTCCTCCAAGGCTTAGACCCAGGGGAACTTACTATTTCGCCATCACGTGGCAGTTTCGAAATACGGCGCCATCCATCGGGGACTAAGCCTTGCAGGGGAAACGAAAAGAGCGCCGCGCTGCCGCGTGGTCCCCCCCCCCCCCCAACTAGGATTGCGCCTAGAAGCGCGCGCACAAAGAAAAAGCACACAGCACACAAATGTCCACTCAAGGTTTCGAAGCCTTTGGGTAGCCTCTTGAAGCCTGAGTGCGTATAGACGCCAAATATACAATCAGGGACCACGCACCCGAATGATGTCAGCGATTATATGTAAGCGCCAATGTTTCGTGAAGTGTGCCTAACAATTTTCAAGAATGTTCTACAGAATCTATCAAAGGTAATAGTGCAGTAAAGGGAAGGAGTAAAACATTCAACGGTCCAGTTCTTGAACAGCATCCAAGCGAAATGGGAATAGAACTAGTAGACCCACTCGCTTGCAGATGACAATCTCTGCCAAACCAGATGGCAGGGGCGATCCTTTTCGATAAGATGTTGCTGCTGCAGGACGTGGCCAACCTCGGTGACACCCCAAAACAATCTCCTTCGTCGGCAGGCACGGCTTTTTTACGAAGTGTTTTGTGCAAAAAGTTGGCGACGATGGCACGAGGGCATCCATCATCTAACCCGATGCCTTCAATGATAACAACAACGACGAACAACAACCGCTGCAGCTTCTGCTCAAGAACACAAACGGCTGGCAACTATTTTCTGGAGGGGAAGCTGGAAAATCGTTGCTCATTTTATCGGATGGCATCACTTTTTGCATTGGAACGTTTAATGGTTTTGCATGGCTCGACCAGCCTCGTTACAAGCTAAACCAATAGAAAATGCAGGCATTCGCCTGACGAAGACAAATTTGTTCGCCAGCAATGTGACATTTGATAGCGTACTAGCTAGTATAATGGTAGCTATGTGTCCTAAACATCTGAAGACAATGAGAGAAACGATATTACTAGGGAGTAGGAGAGAAAGGGATCAGCGAAGGTTTTTCCAAGGAACCGTTCCGTCATAGCAATTCTTGGGGTGAATATGGGGCTCAAATATGAAATAGTAGATGCTTTACCCTTCTCACCACTGAAGAGGGAAGGAAAAATTAGTGATGATTCCCTTAATAAGAAATCCTCTTCGTCGCTGTGGCAGCAAAATCTGAGAGAAAATAAGATCAGAAACAATGATCGCGGGGAGAGAGAATGGCAACCGGAGGCACAAGAGCATGTCTTGAAGCATGACACATATGATGCACTGGTGGGCGTCACCACTCTTGCGCACTTTAAGACCGAGAAAGTGGCCCATTCCGCAATCTCTGTGGTTGTGGAGCTACCATTCACCCTTCGCCAAGCGATGACTCGAAAATTCAGGACGATGCGCCGGCAATGCTTACTCAACTATTGCAATGGTAAAAAGTAAGCTGTCAAGTCGAAAAACCAGAGAAAACGAGCGCAAAAACCCTAAAACAAGAAAAAAATGCAACTCGAAAAAATTTTCCAAGAAAAGCAGTGTGATATTTTAGCTAGTTTTGCCATCTCGCTTCTCTTAGAGCTAGTAGGTAGAAAATGTAAAAAAAAAAAACAGCATTGGAATGCCATGCAGGAGGCTCGTCGAGGCCATGAGATGGGCAGAGGTGTGAGCGGACGGGTCGCAACGCGACTGGGAACCTAACTAAAAAATGGCCGCCCCCCCCACCAAAACAATTCTTCTGACTTGACGCGAAGGGCTCTGCAGTACGTGGCTTCGACTATGTCCCGCTGGCGCCGTTTGCTTTCTCCGAGCGACCCCAGGTCTTCTGTCGGGCCACCCGGGAATTAGAACGTGCTTATCTTCGGAACTATCTTTGTTTTCTGAATAGCTGATCCGTTAATAGGCTAGTGGTGTAAATGAGAAATGATAAGGAGGAACAGTGTAACAGCAATAGAAGAAAGCGGCAATAAATTAATCAGGAAAAAGGATAGTAAATAAAATGATTGCTGAACCTTGCATGAAAAAAATAACTGGATTAAACTTTTGACCCATTTCTTTTTTCGGGATGGACACGTAGAACAAAAGTCCAAACACTGTGTTCGGTCTTGATGCTGTAGTAAATGATATGTAAATATAAATAAATATAAAGGTAACGAATTCCAGACTCTGAAGCGCACCATAACGAAAATACGAACCCCCCCCCCCAATTCGTACGATAGGCCCGTTGAGTGATTTGCGCGAGGTGAGCCCGTAGGTCCATTTCGAGAAATTTTTGTATCTTCCATTAAGTTTATTACCAAACTAAACTATAACCATACCCATATTTTTCGGTCACTTGAGGCGAGTTCTAGTCCAAGCGATGGCGGTAGCCCATTGTTCGACCTCCGTCCTGAATAGAAGTGATAATGAGAGGAAACCGAGGTAAATGACCGCGAGCCATTCGGCGATATACACTGAATAAAGAGTGAAGCTGTAAGAAATGCGAAGATGTGCATTCAAAAACAAAGAGAATCAGAAAAGGTTCCAGTAATTTGCTCTTCTGCTCTGAGCTGGTTCTGTGGGAAGTAAACACATAACTTTGCACATGAGATGAAGAGTGTTTTCTCACTGAAAGTCAACGGAAAAAGTTAAACAAAGACGATAACGAAAGGAACTCCTCAAATATTTGACTGAGTAGTAGTTTTCAACAAGTGGTAGGTGCAGAGAGAAAAACAAAGGTAGAAAGTGAAATATGAAACTCGAGCTGCTTCATTTGGTCAGCATTTTTTGATATTGAATTGCTTGAGTCTGATTTTTGCGTTTGGTAGGGAACTCGCCGTGAAATGATTTCAGGAAATTCCCTGCCTAGGAAATTGGTAAAGACCTCCAACTATTAATGCTTTTGTATAACTTTACCTTTTCAAAAGCTATATGAATTGAAGAGTCTATCGCATAACAAAAAAAAATTGATTTGTGTCGAGATAATCTTCGAAAGGCACTAGTAGCGTCAAGAACTTAAATGCTTCTAGACCTTCCATCTTAGAATTGCGTGTGGTTCGAAATGACGTAATTCAAAAAATCAGGAAACATGCCGCAAACCAGAACATGCACATGTTCAGGTAATAATGAAACAAGATCATGAGTGAGACTAATAAGGTGAAAGTTGGTCCGATTGTGATTATTTCTGGAAGATTTACTGATTTATTCATTGCATACGCTACATAAGACAGCGCTAGAAGGTAACGAACAGTAATCAGCATGAAACAGCAAAACAGACACGATACAGTATAATAGAACATCTGAGATGATTATAGATGCGCCATGCTCTCAGTTTCTAGCCAAATCGTCGTTGTAATCACATGCGCACCTCTACTCCCCTTTCTGTTTTCTTGCATTCAAGACGATTCAGTTCTCTATCTTGGTTTTGATTCTGGTTCCTCTTTGTAGCTGTCAGTTCGTCAAGCACAATTATGTTGTAGTGTGACAATGAAGGAAGAAGGATAAAGCATTTGCCGTTGATCAATCCCTTTTGGGATGCGGCACGCATTCTACTTCCATTTGTACATTCGTAGTGGCGTTTGAATGCGATGTGGCCTATACAATGACTTGCGGGGGCCAGCCGATGTACAAGTCAGTGTTTTTATCCTCCCAGACAAGTCTGGTACCAATTAACCGACCCCGGAGGGATGGAAGGCTTGGTTGGCCCGGGCGACTCACGACCCGGATTTGATCCCGGACCGTGCTCGTGGTAAGCAGCGCCACTTGCCCTACACTACACCACTTACGTCCTTTGTGATGGGATACGCTTGAAAAATGGGAATAATAGCATAAATTCAACAATAATTCCAATATCATCTGGCGGCATGTTCTCTGATTTTAACATAATGTGAAAGCAGAGTGTAGCTGCAGGTGTAGCTCATAATATCGAGTCCATTCAGAACATTGCCGTGAGATCCATAGACCCCCTGCTGGTGCGTTGCCGTCACAAAGCGAAAACTGGCTTCTCCTCATCCGACTACAATGGAACCGTTAGATAATAATTAGAATGCGCTCTTCTATAGCTGTAAATCATGAAGCGACCGCATTTTGAGAAAAAGTCTAACTTGAGAATCCACCTGCAAACATCATACTGCTGGAAATGACTTAAAAAGTGACGTTAATGTGAAAGGCTGCTTGGCCAGTCGGTGTGCCGAAAGGCATAGTTATGTGGGCGGTCCACGTCACCGGTAAGTTTCTGAGAAAGCTGATTGCAATAGGACAATCTACTTGCCATTCAATTATGTGGAAATTGCTTCAAATCAGACATGTGCATTTTTTGTATTAGCAGACGTTATCAGTAACCAAGAAAATTTCGATCCTTCTGATTCACGAAAGGCCAAGGAGAGCCAAATAAGCTAAAGTAAAATAGTGGAAAAAAGAAACCAGATTTTCAGTATTCTCAGACAAGAAGGATGACCGGTAAAGGTGTAATTTTGCTTCAGATTGCATCTCAAGAATCAATCCGCTTGGATGGCTGTCGCAGAGTTCTAGACCCTAGCCTCGCATTTGATAGCCACTAAAATATGCCAATGCAGGATTCCTTTCAATTCTAAGATATATCAGAAATAAATGATTAAGGATTTAGCATTAAATTCCTTTTCAGACGCGCTACGCGTTTTTCTTCCATTCAGGATCGTAGTGGCATTTCGACCTACACAATGGTGTAAAGGAAATAAGTGATGCGCAGGTCAGTGCCAGTGCCCTCCCAGACATTCCTTGGTGGCCATTTGACACCAGACATCGGAGGTTTGGTTGATCAGGCACGATACATGTGATTCGATCCCCGGTGGTGACCCTGTGTGGTAAGAACCGCCACTTCCCATCCACCACCTCTGCCCAATTTGGAAGTGCAAAGGTGGAAACTAGCACATTATGGCTCAGAAAGCACAGATTTAGGTGGTCACTATATTTACGTAGAACTAAGATGACGACCGAAAATTAGGTTTTCGAGTTAAAGTTATTTGAGGGATAAAAAGGTTAAGTATTGAAGTAAAGCAAAAGGACATTAGAGGGAACTGAAGACAAGCAAGCAAGCGCGAAAGGCGCTTACATTCTGCTTCAGTTCTCAGTTCAAAGCTTTCACAAGCTCTCGACGTGGAGGGAGGAGTTGGTGTGGTGGGTGAAACTTCTCACACGTTGTATTTATCATCCAGTCGGTGAGACCGAAACAACATTAAGCTATAGCGGAAGTTTTTGGCTCAAACGGCCTCACCAGCTAAAGGTAGATAAATTATGTACATTATGTTAACTATAAATGGAACTTAAATGTGCGTAATATGTCGAGTTCGAAGCAACGCCTCGCATATCTCAGCTGTTTCAATGAGGTTATGAATAATTGGTTCAGTAAGAAAGTAAATACTTCAATGCTGTGAATAGGACGGTTCCGCTGTGAAGTGGAGGAGGTGCAGATGCAATGGGCGGTTGGATAAACAACGAATCGATTACTGAGTAAATATCTCGCATACAGTTTATTCGGCACTTAAGACTGCTGGCTGAGTCAACTGTATAGAGCTGAGCGATTCATTTTATCCTTCATTCAGATTTGGGGATCCATCAGGAATTGCTGGCTCTTCAAATGTAAGTGGGCAGAGGCGAAATTCAGCAGTCGGGGGTTGTGCTACAAAATAAGTCTTGGCAGATTCCGATGAAACACAGAGAAAAGCTGTTTGGCAACAAGCTTTGAATCACCAAAAATGCGCCATGCATATGAAATGAGTGCGACTTTTTCATGAATTGTAGAAACGCCTTTTTGGTGCCCTTCACCCTGCAAGTCCTACTAACCATTCAGTTGCACTTATTATGAGTTTAATGATTGAAAAAAGCGTGAATAGAATTTGTTACGACTGAAAGCTTCCAAGAATTATTGAGCATTGGCCGCCCGCGGGAAATCCCCTCACTTGACCCGTCCCTCCCCAAAGCACCATTTCTTTAGTGCTTCCCCTGAGTGTTTCCAGTAGACACAGTCCAATAAAAAATTGTGAATTTTCGGAATTCTGGCTGAATTTTCAATGCGTTTATTTTGACTTCGAAACCTTCCTCAAAAACGTCTAAGCTCCGGACCTACGCAACATTGCTGATTTCACCAAATACAGCCCCCTATACTCGATAAATCTTCGTAACGACACAAGTTTGAGCATAATATGAACACAAGGAATGCACGCGGAGTAAGAATAAAGTGGACAAGAAAGGCTGGCGAGCGGAGCTATATTCATTTTCTGACGAAAATTTTCGGCGCATTATCTGCACTTCTGCGTAACGCTCCTCAAAAGTGCTTCTTCTTGAAAAATGTTCGAAAATAATAGTCTCTCGAATAATATTCAGGATTTTACGGGACGAATAACTGCCCATAAATTCGGCAGAGAGAAAACCATCTCTGCTCGAATTACGACCTGACGTTTTCACGGTGGACCATGCCATCTGCAGCTCACTGAGCTTTCCAATTTTTCTACCGAATCTCAATCTCAAGCTTCCTAAGCATGAGTCGATTTTACGAGTATTACAAGACACAGAGAGATGCTCAATGAGAGGAACAGAAGCAGAACACAGCAGAAGAAAAGGCGAAGTGATGCAAGTTTCGGGGGAAGAATGGGAAATAATCAGTCCCTATGACATGTCCTTTATAATAATACAAGGAAGGAAGTGGATAGCGCGCTGCCCGCCATGAGTCGTTCTGGATTTGTTGCACCTTAGGGAGTTGGAGATCAATGTTTCTGTTTGACTCAGCATATTTGTGATTTTCAGAATTAACCTATTCTACTCGTGCTGGAGCAGGTGGTGGTGACGGTGCTGCTTATTGGATGAATAGTGGTCGCGAGTCAAACTCAGAATTCAACCCTGCCACCCGAGACACCTCCCATTTTCCTTCTTGAGGGATCGTTCACGAAGAATTGCTCTTGTTCTTAACCCACATAAGGCATTACTGGTGATAAATAGGGACAGCTCAAAAAGGTTTATGCAATGAAAATTCAGTTTCTAAGAAGAAACAAGTCTTTGAAAACCATGTATGCATTGTGACCCAAATGGACCCATGGGCGGAGCCAGGGGCGCAGGTGGGGCGGCCACGAATTGGGCGACGCATTGAGTCGGTGCATTCGAATTCGGAAAACTGAAACAAAACGGCCAATAGATTAAATGCCATCCAATAGAAGAGTGAAAC
>MU882769.1:0-22469 GCA_036418205.1 Ostertagia ostertagi
CGTGATTGTAATGGAAGAACAAAATTTATCAACATCTATTGCAGTGGACATAAAAAGCATGTTTGCCTCGACTGTTCCAGCGAAATCACATACTTTACCATCGGCAGCTTTGAGTTCACTTCTGGCACACTATTCATTCACATGTTCATGGAATATAATGAAAACGAAGAATTAACCGAACCAAAAATTGAGTACGGGCCAGCGAACCTTTTCTAAAATGAAAGGTATCTACTCTTGTAGTTGACCATGATTTTAGAATTAAAAATTATTCCCTAAGTATTTCAATGATATCGAAAACATGCAGCAAAATTATGATATTACAGATGGCAGGCAATTATTTGCTGGCAGGCCATATGGGCTGCCATCGTCCCACGAGCATGCGTAACTGGCAGCCCATATAGGCTGCCATCGAATGTGTTAATAATATGATGCTGCGTACGCCGATCCTTTTTCTCGTACAAAGGGAGGTGTTCAAGAGCATTATCCAAAGTCAAGCCCAACCACTAATCTGTCCTTCCCCGGAGCACCCCCCCCCCTACCCCTCATGATTATCAAACATGGTGATCATTCAAAACTTTACACTTTTCATTCAACACTTTACAAGTGCTCTTCAACCAATACATCTACTGAATTACCAAGAGAAATGTGCATATTTCCACACAGACGCACCAGAGTACTTCCACATGCAGTTTAGCACAGGAAGTGACCCTGGAGAAGTGCTCCTGTACGAGCAAGCTCCTGTAAAGGAAAGGTCAGGGTGAATTTCAGCTCTCACATATGTAGGATTGGATTTCGTACACCACGTTTTTCCACCATGAAACGAAGCTGTACCTGACAGGAAGGAAGAAAAGGCCGTAGGATTCTAGCTCGTAACCAATTGTCAACTATCACCAATCTCTTGAGGATGGTGAGGTGAGATAGAGGTAAGATATGATCGTTCATTCAAGGGCGTTTGCCGAGCAGCAGCTAGCATACTTTTTTCCTTCCATTTCCAGAGGTAGCGACTGCGATAATTTGATGGAGATCAAATATGAGAGCAGAGGTGCAAAATGGTGTGGCAGTGAAGAAAAAACCCAAATAAACCCGCAAAAACGCAAGAACTGGAACCATAAATCTGCTCGTTAACTTTGGATGGGGTTACGGTGACTGGCCGTCTGAATGAAGGTGTACGTTAGAATGTAAGAAAGGGCAAGATTAGAAGTTACCGTGCTCTGATGCGAAATGCACTTTCCAACTGGAAATGGAGCGCTAGTGATAGCGGGCAAACCCCAATAAGCATCTTTGGGGGCGGAGTCTTTCGAGAGAAGGCGGCTCGGTTCCACATTTCGGACTATTTGCCTTGCAACGAGTGCACTTTTTGCCACGGCAACACAACATGTCGCCTACTTTGTCTCTGGCTACCGCCTGAATCGTATAAACCTTACCGCCCATTGCAGAACAATAAATCGAACTCAACTGCCCTAACACTGCATTACTCGAAGCCACCTATAACAATTACAATTATCGTCACCATCCCCTCACACCCAGCAGGAATTTTTCCCAACAATCAAACACAACAGAACACACGAAGCGAATTTGTATGCAGTTAGGTCCTAAGTCATCCATGTCTAATCAAGACTCCCTTCCGAGCCGGTTTCTCCCTTACGACGGTGACGTAAGTATCACATCGGCAAAGTGCTGCCACGATTTGGATATGGTATACCTCGAATGCAAAACAACTGATGAGACCGGTCTCCTCGGGTCACACCTCTCAAGAGAAAACCCCAGTTCAAAATAGTAACTCAAATCGAGTAATTCCGGCGAAATTAAGAAAGAAAAAGAGACTTGTTTTAGACACTCGTGCTATGATAGAATCGCATTTCTCGTTGAGGAAAATGCACCATTGTCACTAACTGCAAAGCATCGTGCCAGAATTAATTGCATTTGCTAAAAGTTGAACCGGGCCGTTGTGAGATGACGTGATACCCCCACAACAACAAACATAGACAAATAAACACGGAATACGTTGGCGCCTGCTAAAATAAGAAACAACGGGTTATGTCGTCGGCCCCGTGTTTTTCCCCATAAACATTGAACGCGGAAGTTTTCACAGTGGTTCCTTCCTTCTTCCGAGGGCACTTCAATGATGCTTTTACAGCTATAGAGGCTGGCTTCAAATTGGATGAGGAGAGGAATCGTTAAACACTGCTGATTGTTATCGCTACATTTCCATGATTATTCGCTGTGATTCTTCTGAAACGATTTTTCGGATCATCCCGGTGCAAAGTTTTGAGAGACACGAGGGATACATTCATCTGTCACAATTGCATTCCATCTTGGGAAAATCTGGTTCCTTTCAAAAGGAGGACTCACGAAGTGGAAGGAGGATATCAAAATGTTGCAAAAAAGTATTTTCAATAAATAGTTTAAATTAGATTTAATCGAAATCGGTCTAAAAAGACCAGGAAGGGATCGTCGCCAAACGGTGGGGGTTGAAACATGGCGCATGCCTTGTATCGCCCAAAAATTATCCCAGGGCAATATTTACTGGGCTTTCTCAGGTTGACCCAAACCCATCCTCCAGACCAACAAAGTAATCAGGTACCTGCGGAATACTCGATGGATACGGAATACCAGCTCCCATGGAGGTATCGAAAAAACACTATTTCTCCTTGCGTCGTCCACTCCACCTTTTCAGCTTACTTTTTGTCAAACAAAAATATTAACAAATGCTTGAGGAAATGGGGACAGACTTTTTAAAGCTGTTCGCTTGCCAAAATAGACTCTTAAACGCCTCGCCTCTGGAATGGCACGCGCTGGTGTGAACCTAGCCTATCAAGCGCACGATCTGAAGATTAGTTCTTGATCGCTCACTGCCTGTATCAACCAAATGTTCCTTTCCGCTGGAGTTGCTCATTCGGTAGCAGACTTATCGAGAAGTCGAGAAACACTGATTTGTACATCGACTTGCTCCCTCATGTCATTGTCTGTGCCAAATCCCATTCAAATGCAGGACTCCGAATGCAAGCAGAATTCGTGGCGCATTCCAGATTGATAAATTCCAAATGCTTTTGGTTGTATAGTGAAAAACAGAAATATTCAGCCGAAGTCCTAGTCAGTATTCATATAGAAATGATTGTTCAGCACCTAATAAGCAGCCTATGAGAATTACATGAACTTCTGCTGCAAGATGCTTTCTCGTAGATCGTACAAGTGGTGAGTGGCTACGAAGCGTTTGCTCCACTTTGACAAATGAAACATTCGTTTTCGGTCGAATTCAAACAGATTCTTGGAATAGGCAGAGTCATGAAAAAGATTTGTTGTCGCAATACCACCGACCATAGCTCACCATCAAATTACCGATGCGAGCGTTGTTGACATGACCACGACGCCTAACTGGCCGTGAGATATACGATGCTGCATATGTTTTCGGTGGAGCTACAAAATTCGCGCTCATGTGACCTTCAGCTGAATTCGAACGATTGATGCTTATCTGATGGTGAGGTGAGAACTGTGAAAAGAACTAAAAAGCAATGGTGGCTCGAGGTGTCGCGTGGCTTTTCCATTAATCGGGTCACAGGCTAGCCAGTCAAGTCTCCCATCCCCAAGAAGTGTTAAATGGCGTGTAAATTGACTTAAATGCTAAGTCAGCATCTGATTTAGTATTCGGGTGAAACTCCAGTTCGGGGGGGCCACTCCATTGCTATCTTATCCGTAGTACTAGAGAGCAGTTCTTTGGGGCTATCGAACACTACGGATAAGATAATAAGTGAACGACTCATTTCGAGCGTACTTTTGATAAGGACCGGTGGATGTCCTACATTCCACACTACCTGCCCACATCCCATCCACTTTTCTGCACAGGTGATCCACCCTGGAGCTCCTGCACCCTTAGCCCTTTGCGGAGGTGTCCTTTCTCCTGGTCCAGGACCGTTCCCTTGGGTCATGGCAGGCGGAAATGTGAAAACGTTTCAGGGTTTCTCACCCATTACACCAATATTTATCAGAAGTCTACTTTAAATGAGTCGATTACGTGTCGTGAGCCCTCTAATCCTTATCTTGAGTATTGGAGAAAAAATGGAGTGCCCCCCCCCGAACTGGAGTTTCACCGTGTTGCACTAAAATGCAGACTGTGTCGTGGCCCATACTTGCACTATCCATATCACGATGCCGCCTTTATTTGTGCAAACGCTTAGCTTCTGTAGCGCTTAGCACATTGGGCGATCGGAAAGGTGTGCGCTGCCTCCTGCAAGGGGGATTCCTAGGGGTTTGAAGAAAGGCCCGATAAAAAGCAAGCATTAGTAACTTGTTAGCGAAATGTGACCAGATTATAATGCACTTGTGTAAAAAGTAGGTTTTCCGATTAGGATACTATTTCCATCTCTAGACACTTCATCTTGTGCTATTTCCATATATGCATTATACAATCCCACAGAAATGAAAGCAGCGGTGAATAAACCCATCACGTACATCTTCTACAGAAATGGTTAGCCTAATTTTGGTCACTTTTCTATCTAAAAATATTTATTGTTGAAGACTGATGTTCAATGAAAGCATTTCAGCTTTTTTTCTAGACTATTTTTTCAATTTTATGGGAGCTTGGCGGTGCTATCGCGATAATGCACTTTTGAAATCAGAATAATTAGATATTGAGTTAATTCTGCATGTCTTCAACTTTTCGAAATCTTGCGCCGACCAAGCCGAGTTGATCGATCTGTAATGTAGGTTAGTCCATAGGTTAGGTTGGTGTTAAAGGCAAAGTTCGGGCTCAGACCCACTTAATGAGCCTTTACGGTGGCTAGAAGCGCTAGGTACGCAAGTGTAGAGGTCGCGTCACTTCCCTACTTCGAAAAGCGTTATTTAGACGCTAGGCGCTAAGAACTTTGACACGCTCCACCTGTTGCGACACGCTCCGCCCACCGCTCGATATCTTGTCTGCGTCGCTAACTTGATCTGCTATGCTCTCTCTACTCGTACTTCTCTAGCGCTCTCCGCGCTCACATTATCTCTCATCTCCCTGTCTGCCCTTTTCCGCAGCGTAGCAGCAAAAGGCCCCTTTCCTATGTATTTCACCATTTTTTTCTTTTTGCTCCACCTGCGCTCCACTTCCTACCCCTACTTTCACATTTGAGTGGAATAACCTCACAATTCATCCTGAATCTTGCCTTTAAGGTTAGGTTGGCCATATAAGTCCTGCAACAAACTGGCTAAATTTTGATTTCAATATTTTATTATTTTTTGTCCATTCATTCAGCATAATACACACATTCAATATTTCAACCCATTGCCATCGCACAAGAGGCTGTTCGATACCTCTCTTGTAGAGCTTCGTTGACTGCTGATCGAAGAAAGATTGGATGTCGATTTTGACACCATGATGGTTGGAATGAGTCTCCGTCTCTAGAAAGTGGTCTCGAGAAAGGTGGGCATCTTGTAGCACGAGGTCAGGGCTGTAGAGTCAACATAAAAGAACTCTTGTCCCACGAATCCAAAAATTTTCCGGATTTTTTTAGCAAGGGGTGGTTCAATAGTGTCGTAAAAAAAGCAAACTTTGCTTGTTTTTCTTTCGTATTAAAAGCGTTGCAATCGAGCTGTGGATAGTTGACTTTCGCGTTGACTGCGACATCTACACGTAGGGGTTTCCAGAGCTCAACTCCTCTCGTGTTCCACCAAAAATCCGAGAAGGCCCTACTTGGACGAGGTTGAACTTAAGCAATAAGATCTCCCGAAGCGTTTGAGCTGGACTACCGCCGCTTGTTCATTTGTTAGCAAACTGTACCCACTCCTCATCTTCGGCAAATGTGATGGATGGTCAATCGAAGAATCCATAGTAAGTCGACTTGAACATAACGATGTCAGATCGTGTTTGGAGCTGATTCGGGCTCAAGGCATGTGGGATCAAACTCTACATTTTCGGATCTTCACAAGTCTTTGCCACAGTGCTGTCCTTGTCGCATCGAATTGCTCTAGCAAATGATCGATACTCTATCCAGATCCCTTTTCAACAGCGTCAGGTAGAGCATCGTGATTGCCAGTCACGGGGTGGTTGGAGTGTGGATCATCTTCAAATAAAAAAGTCAACGCTGAGCAGAGTGAAGCGCCGTGCACCGTGAATTGAGAGAGCGTGCCCTCGCCCATCTTCTGGCCAATCCTTGGTGTAGCATGACTTGCGGAACATTCCAAGCAGTACTCGTAAAAATTAAGGGCACGAAGAGCTTTTCGCGAAATCGTGTAATATCCATAACAAGCGACGAAACGATGAACAGGACGGTTGTCTGGAATTCGAGGTGGATGCTGCGTCAACAAACATGTTGCGGAATTTTCGGAGTCTTTACCAAAATTCTCTAGCATTAAATGTAATTTGTTGCAAGACTTACAGCACAACCTAATAGTTACAAGATGAATATTACTTCCTTACTTGGATTACTTGGCGACCCGTTATCAGCTGTTCTTTCTTGCGCGGGTCCCAACTTCTTATTCCACGATGTTCTATCTTGAGCCGTCGTTGACCAGTGGACTAATACCTTAATTGAATTAGAATCGCAAATATTGTTCCTGTGAGCAAGAGAGTCTTGCCATCGCAGAGGTGGTCGACCACGTGGTCGTCTTTTGTTCCGAGGTTCCCAGCGCACAGTAGCTGTGCTCCAGCGTCCATCGTCTCGTCTCATTAGATGACCCGCGAAAAGGTGTTTCGCCTTGTCAACGTGAAGAATTATGTCACGGACTTTGGACATTCTACGTTGTGCAGCCTGGTCAGTCGTTGTTGGCGTAGGCTTATACCAACCATTCGACGTTCAAAAGATGCTTGTATCCTTCGTAGTTGGTTTTCCACATTTTTCGTTAGAGACCAAGTTTCGCACGCGTAGCTCAAAGCAGGAAGTACTGTGGAGTTGAATAGATTTGCTCGCAATTCGTCGTCTCTCGGGTTTTCGATCACACTTTTGATCGAGTTATACGCTACCCAGCCAGCTTTCTTTCTTCTCACAATTTCGTTTTTGAGGTCATTCTTCATGTTGAGTAGACGGCCAAGATAGACGTATTCGTCGACTTCTTCCAGAGGGACGCCCTGTAGGAGAACAGGATTTCTATCAGAATATTCGTTTCTCATGCATTTCGTTTTGGACATGTTGATGTTTAGACCTGACTCCGATCCTGTTGTATGTAAATCGTTGAGCATACGAGAAGCTTCGTCCGATGATCTTGAGATTAGTACAATGTCATCAGCGAACCTCAGGTGACATAGGTTTCTTCCATCAATTTTAATTCCGAGATCATTCCAGTCACAGCGCCGGATGGTGGATTCCAGGCAAGCGGAGAACAAATTTGGGGAAATTGGGTCTCCTTGTCGGACTCCTTTTTCTATAGTATTTCTAAGTCTCGGAAGAATGGTCGAATCACTGTGCAACATCCAGAGTAGCACTCACTCAAAATTCTTGTGTAACGCGGTTCGATACCTTGTTCGTTGAGTGCTGACCATAACTTTTCTGGTTCAACTGAATCGAAAGCCTTTCGATAGTCGATGAAGGTTAGTACTAATGGCTCATGATATTCTCGAGAAGCTTCGATGATTCGACAGCAAGTGATGATGTGATCCAAAGTACTGAATTTTCGTCGGAAACCTGCTTGTTCAACTGGCTGAGCTTCGTCTAAACTTCCTCCTCATCGAACTAGTAAACAACGCGTGAACACCTTATATAAACTGGTAGGAGCGTTATGGGTCGGTAGTTGTCCAAGTTCTCCTTATCTCCTTTTTTGAACAGCAGAATTGTTTGGATTTTTCCATGCTTCAGGTACCTCACTTGACATATCGAGTGAATCGTTTCGCTAGGGCGCAATATAGTTTGTGACCGCAAGCTTGCAAAGCCTCTAAGGATAATCCATCGGCCCCTGGAGCTTTCCCTTTTGGCATCGTTTCAATCGCATGACGAACTTCAGACGGCAAAAATGACGGCACCATATCTCCAGTAGGCAGTTGTACTGTAGAGGTGCGGAAATTTGATTTGAAAAGGTCTGAGTAGAACTTCTTCATGATTGTTTCCATTTCAGGCCGAGATGTAGTTCTTAATCCATCGGGGCTTTTATGCAAGGAATTGTGAGGCGGTATTGTGCCATCCCATGCTTCGCTTTCTTCAGGCTGCGTCTGTTAGCTGCAGCTTCCAGTAAACGATTTCGCGAGAAATTCTGTGATCTTCGGTGAGCTTCACTCGACAGAGCCTGTTCAGAATTGTGTATTCAACATGATTTCGTTGGCGGTCCATTTGTCTCCTCTGTGCAAGAAGGTTGCGAGTAGCTTCTGATATTCGACGGGAGTTGTGGTTGGGGGCCACTATGCGAGACTGAGATGCAACCGTGGAGATGGTGCTCAAGAGGCTATCATAGTCTTCGTTTATGTCGTCTGTCATTTCCAGGTTTATATCGTTCATCATCATTTGCATTGCCTCTGCATTGAGTATTGTTGCCCGAGGTTGTCTAGATCGAATTCGGGTCAGGCGCACAAGACTTCGGTCAAAATGCAGTTTAGCGCGCAAAAGACGGTGGTCGCTTCCAGTATTAAATGATGGAACGACTCCGACATCTGTGATAGCTCCTTCTGTTGCAAAGAACATGGTCGAGCTCATGATAATGTTGTCCATTCGGGACTCATAAGTCCATCTCTTCGTTGGCGTTTTCATGAACTGGCTATTTCCATGATACATGTGAAATATTCACAGAAGTTTGCTAGCCTTTCTCCAGCTGCATTTCGGGGTTCTGCACTATTTGGTCCAATGAAACGTTCTCCTTGTCTTCGAGATCCAACTCTTGCGTTGAAAGTCTCCAGATACCACTACGTAGCTGCTCTTTTGAGATCGTACAGTTCGCCAAGATCATCATAAAAATCCTCATGTTGTTCTTCACTGCTGTCGCACATGGGAGCGTAGACCTGGATGATGGAGATGCTGATATCCTTTGTCAGCGTTGCAGTCAGGAACTCCGAAGCGATGGCTGTAAAACGTGACGTTCGTTATGTATTTCGTGAAGCCAGGTGCCACAATGAAGCCTATTCCTCCTGAAGTAGATCCTGTTTCTCGAGCTCCAAGAAAAATGGCAGTCCCGTCATTCCATGTGCACGTTAAGGATTCCTTTCTTGTAGTCTCACTCAATCCAGGGCCGTATCCTGAATGTCGGGTAGGGGCTGAGGTCCCCGACCCGCGATGCTGAATGTTGGGGAAACCTCGGAGCCCAATCATGTGTTCGTCGCAGCATCAACAGCCATCGTGTCGCACCTTTGATTTCGCAACCTTATTTTCGTCCGTTTATTGTCTACGCTGATTATATTCGTGTCTAAATGTCGTTCTTTGTCGGTTCAAGCATATTATTTCTATCCTATAACGTTTAGGTTGCGAAGGCGTTCCTCATCGTGCGTTGTCGTGCAATTTTCTTCGTGTCAGGTATTTTCTTTTTATTCATCTACCTATTTGATTCCATCTATTCTTCAATTTTAAGATTCGTTAGTGTGTGGTGTTGCTCCGTGCCACTTTGGTGTTACCGCGTTCTTTCCTGTCAGGTGCGTTTGTTTTTGTTCTTCTCTCTATCTTTTCTTATCCATTCACTATTTCAGTCCGGAAAGTTTTTTCGTGTGCGCAATTTCTTGAAGCCGTTGTAATCGTCGAGTTACTTTTTGACAGTTGTGTTTCTTTTCATTCTTCTCTCTATCTCTTCTTATCCACTCACTATTTCAGCCCGGATAATTTTTTCCTGTGCGCAAATTTTTCAAGCCGTTGTAACCGTCGAGTTGTTTTTGTGTGAGGTATGCTTGTCCTCCTCTTATGTCTAATGGTATCCAACTACTTTCTATTTCAATTTGAAGATTAGCCTTATCAACATTTGACATAATATTTCACATCAACTATCGTACCCTTCACTTGACCTGATTCTGTAGCTATGCGTGATTTTCGTTCATCCTTCCTTGATGAAAAAAACCTACCAGGTAGAAGTTAGGAAGGGAGTTTGAAATATAGTTTGATGCGTGCGCTTTTCTAACAGTTTCACAACATGTAGGTGAGATACTCATTTTCACGAAGAAGGGCCCATTTGGAAAGGAGAATATAGCGCGACACTACACTGCACTGCCCTCCATTTTTGGACCACCATATTTACTTCAGTCACTATTTTCGTTTATCTGTGAAATAAGCCCTGCGGAGTTACTATGTTTAGGAGGATTACTTCGGGCCGCGATCGTAGACGCTGCCCGAAGTAACCTCGGGTATCAAGGAGTTTGGCCTCGATGAGCATCGACCTCGTGGACGCTGTCCAATATATCCCTGGGTAATTAAGGACTATCTTCAAGCCACAGCCCACACCACAATATCCGGACACGCCTCCCCTCTTGCCTATAAATAATTGGTCCACCCATTATTTTCATTGGAAAATTCTTTCGTGTGTGTGTTTGTTTCTTTTTGCTCTTCTCCCATTTCATTCTATCCTTTCACAATTTCAGTTCCAAGATTCTTTCGTATATGTTGGCTATTCTTGCCATTTCGATACAGTGGATTTTTTTGTGTCTGTTTCAGTCCCAAGATATTTTCGGATTGCAGCTTCAAGCCATTCTAACCGCCGAGTCATTTTTTAAGGTAGGTTTATTTTTGCTTTACTATCTACTGGTACCTATCTTTTCACTATTTTAATTTGAAGGTTTATTTAGGTGTACTGTCGCCTCGTGCCATTTTGAAATCGTCGAGTTTTTTTAGCTGTCAAGTATGTTTCTTTTTGCTATTCTCTTTACTTCCTTCCAGTCATTCACTGTTTTACTCCTAGGACTCTTTCGCATGTACTGGTTTTTCGTGCCTTTTTGATACTGATACGGTCGAGTTTTTTTAAGACAGGTACGTTTCTTTTTGCTCTTTTCTCTGTTGATGCCTATCTATCCTCCATTTCAATTTGAAGGTTTATTCGTGTGTGCTCTTTTCTCGTGAAATTTCGATACAGTCGAGTTTTTTGTGTCAGGTAAGGTTGTCAGAAGTCGGAGGAGTGGTCGAGAAAGCACGGTTTGGAGGAAATAAGAGCATTGCAGGATGGATCCAGACGACGACTGGGTCTATGATGATATTGGGCCGATAGATTCCCTTGACCCTCTGGACGTCTACCCAATTGAAAAGGAAGAGGGCCCTACTCAACCTATGGCGAGCGAAGGAGGAGAGAGTTCTAGTGGTGTTGGTCATTTTCGTCAGGGGTTGGTGTTACTGTAGACCTAGAGGTTTCTATTTCGCAGGTTCGAAAGACCGCTGCCTTCACTGAAAAGGAATTGGAACTGATCCTCAGCCGATACGCTGAGAACTACGAGGTATATCATCACTCGATCGCAGGCATCTCAAGGGAGGGTGTGTGGGTGAGTGAGCGTGGCCTTTCTCGCTGCAGAGAAAAGAAAAGTTATATTGCGTTGGTTTTAGGCAAAGAAACGGTTTATATCGCAGTTAACTCAAGATGTCAATGCAATCGGCATTGCGATCAGAACAGAGAAGCAGATAGATCAAAAAATACGCGACGAAATTAAGATATTAAAAAATATGGCAGTGCACTGGTAAGATGCAGTACCTTGTTAGAGCCTAATCCTGTAAACGTAACGACATTCCATTTAAGAAGGCCGGAAGGAACAAAACAGGTGGTGGTCGAATGAGTCCTCTACCCATTTTAACAGCTGCCGAAAAAAATGCTTCAACTCGCTGTCGTGGAAGCCCAGATTAACGGGAATAAAAGGGGTGGAGGTCGGACAAAGAGAGAGCTTGAAGGTATCAATTTTGGTACTATTCTTCATTCATACAAAACACTTATTTGTTGTTGCAGCGCATAAGGTCCGCCTCGCCTGCTCTCTCCTCAAGTTCCAGTCAAGGAAAAGAAGGAAAGGCTACCTCCCGCAAAGAGATTCTCGGTCATGAGATGCGAAATCAAACGCTACGCACCGACCTACTACAGAAGAAGGCCAGTCTGACCGAAAAGAAGACGCAAGTGGCGGATTCGAAAATCCGCCTAGCTGAGGCAAAAAAACGGCTCATGGAATTACGAATCCGCCAAGCGGAATTACAAATTGAATATTGGACAAAGAAGAACATGCATTCTGGCTAATAGAGTTAACCATAACAGTTCGTAATATGATAACTATATATAAGTTCTTATTCGGCACTACATAGTAATCATTTCTCTTTCAATTCTCAGACTGATCACCGATAGGAATTAATATTAGGTACCGGATATCTTAGTGTCGTTTTTTCACCGCGAGTTTCGGACCACCAATATTTTAATTCAAAATCCAGTGAGTGAAACGGCATATCCATCGAATGACTCATTAGCCCTTTCCCATTTACCAGTATGAGTGAAAACCTCGTACGATTAAAGTTAGGAATTTATAATAAGTTAGTTAGAGTAGGGTCTGCACTGTTTGGTGGAAAATTTATTACTTACCAGCTCAACTGGACAATTTTTCCCGGAGTCTTTTTTGCCACATGGGTCAAAAACGCACCCTTTTTGAGCACACGTGAGTAGCAGATGAGCACATTTATTAGAATTTCTTGGTCAATCAACTTCGTTAGAGCGTCTGTGCACCATCGATCAGTAACTGCTAGGGTGTCCTACCATTCCAGCACAAGACTGGTGCAGCCCCGTTTTGACTGATTTAGCTAGGACCACCTTTTTGGCGACGGTTGCGGGCATCCCTTCAAAGACTTTACTGTCTTTTAAGAAAACTGTGAAAAACCGATGAGCATTTTAAATGGTAGTATTCCCTCCATCAAATGCAATGCTGGTTTGGTGGGCGGAGGTTACAGCTCTCAGCAAGAATTTTGATGCATTTGGTACACACATGCGAATTTGCACACTGGACCCAGGAATTTTCAGAAGAAAGTATAAAAATTGGGGGAAAGTTAAATTGTGAACCAACAATAGAAGACGGTAAGCAACATATTTCGCAATATTAATGAGCAAAAACTGCCTTCTGGGATATTGATTTTCCATAGTAATCGGCCCCAAAACTTCCTGAACTCAGAAAAGCGACACTAAGATATCCGGTACCTAATACACATATTTGTACATTCATAGTGAAGATTCCCGATGTCAGTTATAATATATTGCATTCGGTAGGTTTTTTCCGCTCAAATGAAGAGATGGTTTATTTGGTTCCAGTGTATCTCATTTCTAGGTCTGCCTATATTATGTACATTCCTACCTCCAGTGTATCTCATTTCTACGTGTCACTGATATGCTTTATATGCACTTGTTCATGTTTATTGTGTTACTTGTGCCTTACTGTTGGCTTTAAGTACGATTTGAAATGGCGCTTTAGTTTCCAAAGAAAAAATACCAGATTCGATTCCACTGTCCATTATCAACACGAGGAAATCGAGAATCACTTGTCAAAATTTACACAAATCGTAATGTGAATATTCACAGCATGATACGCAATGTCACTGTACATACAACTAGATACAAATGATTGCAACGTCCTGGGCATTGCGATACAAAACCACCAGAGTAGGAAGCTCCCGCTTTTTTTGCCGAGTCTCCTTCGAAGCCCTTGGTCATCGAAGTACAGCAAAGCCTAAATTGCTTTGATAAATCTTTTGTCACGCCTACAGAATAAATCTGAGTTAGTGAAGAAATCTTGTTAACCTAGAAGTAGTTTTCTATCAATTCCCGTAAAAAAAGTGAGAGCACTTTCGCTGGAGAGCTCAACAGAGGGTCCCGACGGAACCTCCTCATCTTGGCGGTCCTCCCCAGTGTACTCATCGTAAGCGACAGGTTCGTTGTGCTGTATCGTTATGTTCGTTAGCGACACGCAACGAAACATTTCAGCCGCTCTTGTGGGGAGTACCTCGAATTACACTGATTACGACTACTACAGATAGGGAAGCAACATTCAGCAGTTTTCACCTGCACTCTCCGTGAAGGATGGAAACTGCCGCTTTATCACACCGAAAGCCTGCTCGACACGAACGCGCGCAGTAGCAGACAGCTCTGATTGTAGAGTTTTGTTTTAAAGCAACAGTTCAGGAACGGTTTCGCGGGAAAAAACCACCAATAATGAAGTTGTAGATGAAAACCAGACGATTAATGTATGAAAAACTGGAAAAAAACGTCGGGGAGGGTCTTAGACAGGTACTCTCCCTCTGCCGCTCAGCAATGGATAAAGACGCACGTTGGACGAGTTGTCTGAACGTGCCCGCTGTAAACGCGCTCCAATCGCACTTGCTGGGCAAATTGCCAGTAATAGCTGGCTACTTGCCAACAATGCATTGAAGCGCGTAAATTGCATTTTTGATTTGATTTTTCATGTGTAGTTGTTTATAGTTTATATGTTGTCAAAGAAGGTGTCATTACAATATGCTGAGGAACTGGGAGACAAGTTCCGTTTTGTCCTATTGTCGCCGTAATAACTTCGTTGTAGTGAAGAAATTGAGATTGAGTAAAGTTTCGAAGAGCAAATAATAATAACTACAGTATTAATAATTACCATAACAGTGACACTAATAAATACTGATCATAATAACAATAATAAGGGAAGAGATGAAGCACATTGTGAAACTGAAGAAGACATGAAGTGATATCAGAGAGGAGCTTTTCAATAACGAAACAAGGAATCTACCATCTCGCGTCATCCACATTAATTGCTTTAAAGGAACGAGTTCAAATTTATCCTGTGGTCCAAAACGAGCCACGATTGCTGGCGGTGTCAATGGAAGGGCAAGGCGGGTTGAGGGACTTTCCACCCTGTTTTTGAGTTTCTGAGGTAAGTTCGTTTATTATTTCCACTGCATATGTTCTTCACTAGGGCTCGTGTATCCCTCAGTAGTAGTGGCATTGAAATTTTCGGACCCTCCCTGAACTGTTGCTTTAATGATTGACTTGAGACTAAAATTTTCAACAAGAAGTAAAAACAAATACCTCTTCTGTTTGATGGTGTGAGTAGTGGCTTCAATGACAACGTGAGTAGCGGCCTTTAATAGAAAACGTCTCCGCGCTATAAGCGGAATCCCCTATCAAGACACCTTGAACTTCCCCAGCCCTCAGCTGCTGGTACAGTGCCGATGTCTTGAATACGTGGGAATCGTGTGCAGATCCGGGCCAGTTGGCGCATACCCACGCACCTTCATGTTGTAGTCTACCACGACTCCCACATTGATGCTGTGGTATCCTTTCCTGCACACAAAATCTTCCTCATTGTGGTAGGTCGTTGTATTCGACAGTGTGTTCCGTCGATTATTCCGACAATTCCAGGTAGATGATATCTGCTGTAGAAGCTAGCGTTGATTCCTATGCTCTCCCTTTCGCTAGGCCAGGATATGTATTCGCTCGCCCTTCGATTTATGGCTCTGACGAAATTTTTGAGCACTCGAGATACAGTGGATTGATTGCACCCTGCTAGTCTTGCCGCATCACTCTGCATCACATTCCTCCCGAGCAGATGTATCGACATGCTCACTTGGTCAGCAACCGACATATTAATGCTTTTCTCCAACCCCGTCCTTTGAAGGTCCGCATCCACTAATCCGCAAATTTGAAAGAAAACGTGGCGAGAAAAACGGTAGTCTTTCCTAAATTCGACGTCACTCAGGACCTCGTAAGGACGAGTTCTATCTCGGAATGTGCGCTGCACGGACACTCTTCCGTACCTCCGCACAATATCGGGAGTTCCGTATAATTCCATGCCTAAACATGGTTACAAGACTTCTGTCAACCAGGATTTCTCTCGCGAGGAGAGCCCAGACGAGCATACGGTTTGGCTGCAGGGTTCGCGCCCAGTGGGCAGGGGGCGTGTACGCTCGTCGTCTGCGGTCTCCTCCAGAGCCATCTCTCATGTAAAAACATGTCAAGAGAAGGTGCAAGCAGTTTTGATGCAGCTTCATCGTTAAAGTAAATCGCGGAATCGTTTTCAAATTGCTCAATGAAATAGAAAAAGGAGGTGGGCGCTCATGTCCTTAGGGGGGACATTTATGTAAGTGAGCCACTAATACAACTCGGGACTAAGCCTTAAAGAGAAGAAAGGATTCTGGGAGAGGATGTGAGCAACCATTGTTCTACCGGGTGTTTATTCCCAGTCCTGGGCTTAGTCCTGCATTCACCTACCAGCGGTTTTTGAATGCTCTGTTTGAATGTCCCCCCAAGGACATGAGCGCCAGGAGGTGAATTCTGAAAATCGGCAGTCCTGATACCCGGGGTTACTTCGGCCGCGATCGTAGACGCTGCCCGAAGTAACCTCGGGTATCAAGGAGTTTGGCCTCGATGAGCATCGACCTCGTGGACGCTGTCCAATATATCCCTGGGTAATTAAGGACTATCTTCAAGCCACAGCCCACACCACAATATCCGGACACGCCTCCCCTCTTGCCTATAAATAATTGGTCCACCCATTATTTTCATTGGAAGATTCTTTCGTGTGTGTTTGTTTCTTTTTGCTCTTCTCCCAGTTTCAATTCTATATTCCAATTTCAGTTCCTAGAGATTGTTCGGTAATGGTTTGGCCTATGTCTTGACATTTCGATACAGTGGAGTTTTTTTTGTGTCTGTTTCAGTCCTAAGATATTTTCGGATTGCAGCTTCAAGCCATTCTAACCGCCGAGTCATTTTTTAAGGTAGGTTTATTTTTGCTTTACTATCTACTGGTACCTATCTTTTCACTATTTTAGTTTGAAGGTTTATTTAGGCGTACTGTCGCCTCGTGCCATTTTGAAATCGTCGAGTTTTTTTGCTGTCAAGTATGTTTCTTTTTGCTATTCTCTTTACTTCCTTCCAGTCATTCACTGTTATTACGACTCTTTCGCATGTACTGGTTTTTCGTGCCTTTTTGATACTGATACGGGTCGAGTTTTTTTAAGACAGGTACGTTTCTTTTTGCTCTTTTCTCTGTTGATGCCTATCTATCCTCCATTTCAATTTGAAGGTTTATTCGTGTGCTCTTTTCTCGTGAAATTTCGATACAGTCGAGTTTTTTTGTGTCAGGTAAGGTTGTCAGAAGTCGGAGGAGTGGTCGAGAAAGCACGGTTTGGAGGAAATAAGAGCATTGCAGGATGGATCCAGACGACGACTGGGTCTATGATGATATTGGGCCGATAGATTCCCTCGACCCTCTGGACGTCTACCCAATTGAAAAGGAAGAGGGCCCTACTCAACCTATGGCGAGCGAAGGAGGAGAGAGTTCTAGTGGTGTTGGTCATTTTCGTCAGGGGTTGGTGTTACTGTAGACCTAGTGGTTTCTATTTCGCAGGTTCAAAAGACCGCTGCCTTCACTGAAAAGGAATTGGACTTTGATTCTCAGCCGAACGCTGAGAATACGAGGTTATAGTTATACCACTGGAGCAGGGTGAAAATCGTGTCGAGTACGTGGTCGCAGAGGTACGACCCCCCCCCCGAAATCGAGATCCTGGCACGACCCCCTCTAACAGAGCAAATTAATTCAATTAAAATAAATCCTGCAAAACAAATCAAAAAAAATTCTGCAAAATAATGCTAAGGACGCTTCATCTTGTCATCTATGCACGTCTTCCATCGCTGCATACTTTTGTGTACATACTGAAATATCGACTCGAGGAAAGAGGCATTAACTTTGTGTGACCTCAAGGCGAGGTTCGTTCAGAAACGCACAGAAATCCTGAAGACACGGGGTTGCGATTCAATCTTGATTCTTGCTTGAGTATATCAAAACAGCCGAGTGTATCAAAGGCCGATTCAACGGCAGCTGCGGCGCGATTGTCACTGGGTCAGATTTGCCGAAATTTCAAAAAAAAAACGTCCGAATCTACACCCTCGATGAAAAGGTTGCATTCCTCCATTTCACAACCTTTGAAGCAGCTTGAGGTAGAGTTAGATAGAGCTGGATTTCGCGTTTCCAACAAGCATCGAAATTGCTCTGGAAGCCTTCCTTGCAGAAAGATAGGGTCTGTCAAATTTCGTCGAGTAAATGTCGAGGAGGCCGAAATTTTCACGCGAGTTTTTGCCACTTCAAGAGCAATATATCTCTTATATTGTAAGATCCTGAAAAAGGGAAGATAGTTTTGGAAAGCGGAAGGTTTGCGCTTCCTGATGGTCTGTTTAGTTTTCTTCTACAGCTTTTTGGTTGAAGAGATAATTGCGTCGAGGATCTATCGAGGTCGGATCCGGCCACCTGGAAATCCGCTCCCTCATTCACCATTGCAAGTGTGACTCGTTGGCAACACTCGGAATGTGTCTAGAACAATATCTTTGAACGCAAACAATAAGAATAGGAGCAATCGTCATCATCCGATTTGGTATTGGTATAAGCCATGCATCCCTCCTCCACTCACAGTTGCAGAATCGATTGAAAGGTGTTATATGATGGGGACCTTCGAACGAAACTGTATTGTAGTAGACATAGTGTGTTGTGCTATTCCTGTAACCTAAAAAACAACTTCATTTGCCCAGCGCTTTTTCTTCACGGTTGTCGTTTTTCCGACAGGGTCCCTAACAACAGCGTCATTCTCAGCGAGGTATTAAGGGAGAAGGAGCGAGTGATAGGCGGAGGAGGTGCCTTTGCAGCGCGTGCGCACATGTGGCACTCTTCTTTGCGGGGATGCACTTTCATTCTTTGTACTGCCTTCAAATACGCCCTTCTCATGAAGGTGGAGGAATGGAGCGACTGAACCTGCAAAGAAAATTTAATATCATGTTTTTTTTCGGATGTTTTCATTTTCTGCTGCGCTATACCCTATTACCTATCTGCACCATGATACCACTTCTGTTACTGACCCCCAAGAGTACGACCCCCCATGGACCAGCCCAACAGGTACGACCCCCCTGTCGAGGATTTCCTCGACCGATATTCACCCTGGTCCAAGGCATCTCAGGGAGGGTTGGTTGGTGAGTGACGTGGCCGCTTTCTCGCTGCAGAGAAAAGAGAAGTTTATTGCGTTGGTTTCAAGCAAAGAAACGGTTTATATCGCAATTAACTCAAGATGTGAATGCAATTGGCGTTGCGACTCAGAAACAGAGAAGCAGATTAGGATCGAAAAATACGCGAGCGAAATTAAGATTATTGAACAATATGGCACGTGGCACTGGTAAGTATGCAGTACCTTTGTTAGAGCCTAATCCTGTAAACGTAACGACATTCCATTTAAGAAGGCCGGAAGGAACAAAACAGGTCGTGGGTCGAATGAGTCCTCTACCCATTTTAACAGCTGCCGAAAAAAATGCTTCTCGCTGTCGTGGAAGCCCAGATTAACGGGAATAAAAGGGGTGGAGGTCGGACAAAGAGAGAGCTTGAAGGTATCAATTTTGGTACTATTCTTCATTCATACAAAACACTTATTTGTTGTTGCAGCGCATAAGGTCCGCCTCGCCTGCTCTCTCCTCAAGTTCCAGTCAAGGAAGAAGAAAGGCTACCTCCCGCGAAGAGATTCTCGGTCATGAGATGCGAAATCAAACGCTACGCACCGACCTACTACAGAAGAAGGCCAGTCTGACCGAAAAGAAGACGCAAGTGGCGGATTCGAAAATCCGCCTAGCTGAGGCAAAAAAACGGCTCATGGAATTACGAATCCGCCAAGCGGAATTACAAATTGAATATTGGACAAAGAAGAACATGCATTCTGGCTAAGAGAGTTAACCATAACAGTTGAGGTGAGATGGCATACTATTCTTAAGTTCTTATTCCAACTACAAGTCAATTCATTTCTTTTTCAATTCTCATGATCCAGCCGAGTAGAAATTATTTGCAGATCTTCTTCTACATTCGTCATGGAAGATTCCCGATGTCAGTTATAATATAGTTGTACATTCGAGTAGGTTTTATTCCGCTCAAATGAAGAGATGGTTTATTTGGTTCCAGTGTATCTCATTTCTAGGTCTGCCTATATTATGTACATTCCTACCTCCAGTGTATCTCATTTCTACGTGTCACTGATATGCTTTATATGCACTTGTTCATGTTTATTGGTTTCTTTCTGCCTTACTTGTTGGCTTCAAGTACGATTTGAAATGGCGCTTTAGTTTCCAAAGAAAAAATACAGATTCGATTCCACTGTCCATTATCAACACGAGGAAATCGAGAATCACTTATCAAAATTTACACAAATCGTAATGTCAATATTCAACAGCATTACGCAATGTCATGTACATACACAACGACTACATAAATGAATTGCAACGTCCTGGGCATTGCGATACAAAACCACCAGAGTAGGAAGCTCCCGCTTTTTTGCCGAGTCTCCTTCGAAGCCCTTGGTCATCGAAGTACAGCAAAGCCTAAATTGCTTTGATAAATCTTTTGTCACGCCTACAGAATAAATCTGAGTTAGTGAAGAAATCTTGTTAACCTAGAAGTAGTTTTCTATCAATTCCCGTAAAAAAGTGAGAGCACTTTCGCTGGAGAGCTCAACAGAGGGTCCCGACGGAACCTCCTCATCTTAGCGGTCCTCCCCAGTGTACTCATCGTAAGCGACAGGTTCGTTGTGCTGTATCGCGCTATGTTTCGTAGCACACAGCAAGCTCAATCATCTCAGACCGCTCTTTGTGGGGAGTACCTCGAATTACACTGATTACGACTACTACAGATAGGGAAGCAACATTCAGCAGTTTTCACCTGCACTCTCCGTGAAGGATGGAAACTGCCGCTTTATCACACCGAAAGCCTGCTCGACACGAACGCGCGCAGAGCTTGAACATCTTATTTAGGCGTTTCCTTCTTTAAAGCAACAGTTCAGGAACGGTTTCGCGGGAAAAAAACCACCAATAATGAAGTTGTAGATGAAAACCAGACGATTAATGTATGAAAAACTGGAAAAAAACGTCGGGGAGGGTCTTAGACAGGTACTCTCCCTCTGCCGCTCAATGAGTTGATAAGACGCACGTTGGACGAGTTGTCTGAACGTGCCCGCTGTAAACGCGCTCCAATCGCACTTGCTGGGCAAATTGCCAGTAATAGCTGGCTACTTGCCAACAATGCATTGAAGCGCGTAAATTGCATTTTTGATGTGATTTTTCATGTGTAGTTGTTTATAGTTTATATGTTGTCAAAGAAGGTGTCATTACTACATGCTGAGGAACTGGGAGACAAGTTCCGTTTTGTCCTATTGTCGCCGTAAGTATGTATTCCTGTTGTAGGAAGTAAATTGAGACTGAAAGTTTCGAAGAGCAAATAATAATAACTACAGTATTAATAATTACCATAACAAGTGACACTAATAAATACTGATCATAATAACAATAATACGGGAAGAGATGAAGCACATTGTGAAACTGAAGAAGACATGAAGTGATATCAGAGAGGAGCTTTTCAATAACGAAACAAGAAATCCATCTCGCGTCACATTTGATTGCTTTTAAAGGAACGAGTTCAAATTTTCCCTGTGGTCCCAAAACGAGCACGATTGCCGACGCGTCCAATGACGGCCGGCACACCCATGATGGGAACTTCCACCCTGTTTTTGAGTTTCTGAGGTAAGTTCGTTTATTATTTCCACTGCATATGTTCTTCACTAGGGCTCGTGTATCCCTCAGTAGTAGTGGCATTGAAATTTTCGGACCCTCCCTGAACTGTTGCTTTAATGACTTGACTTGAGACTAAAATTTTCAACAAGAAGTAAAAACAAATACCTCTTCTGTTTGATGGTGTGAGTAGTGGCTTTCATGAACTAACTCTGATAATTCCATGCCTAAACATAGTAACTCCGCAGGGCTTATTTCACAGATAAACGAAAATAGTGACTGAAGTAAATATGGTGGTCCAAAAATGGAGGGCAGTGCAGTGTAGTGTCGCGCTATATTCTCCTTTCCAAATGGGCCCTTCTTCGTGAAAATGAGTATCTCACCTACATGTTGTGAAACTGTTAGAAAAGCGCACGCATCAAACTATATTTCAAACTCCCTTCCTAACTTCTACCTGGTAGGTTTTTTTCATCAAGGAAGGATGAACGAAAATCACGCATAGCTACAGAATCAGGTCAAGTGAAGGGTACGATAGTTGATGTGAAATATTATGTCAAATGTTGATAAGGCTAATCTTCAAATTGAAATAGAAAGTAGTTGGATACCATTAGACATAAGAGGAGGACAAGCATACCTCACACAAAAACAACTCGACGGTTACAACGGCTTGAAAAATTTGCGCACAGGAAAAAATTATCCGGACTGAAATAGTGAGTGGATAAGAAGAGATAGAGAGAAGAATGAAAAGAAACACACTGTCAAAAAATAACTCGACGATTACAACGGCTTCAAGAAATTGCGCACACGAAAAAACTTTCCGGACTGAAATAGTGAATGGATAAGAAAAGATAGAGAGAAGAACAAAAACAAACGCACCTGACAGGAAAGAACGCGGTAACACCAAAGTGGCACGGAGCAACACCACACACTAACGAATCTTAAAATTGAAGAATAGATGGAATCAAATAGGTAGATGAATAAAAAGAAAATACCTGACACGAAGAAAATTGCACGACAACGCACGATGAGGAACGCCTTCGCAACCTAAACGTTATAGGATAGAAATAATATGCTTGAACCGA
>MU882770.1:0-18448 GCA_036418205.1 Ostertagia ostertagi
AGGGGGAATGATCCATAAGAGTCGATTTTCAGTCGCTGCCTGAAGGTGTAACATGGGTGCTGGAGGTTGTTCAAGTGGCTTCACACGTCGATAGGACTCGACCTCGAAAGAGGGCGGTGTCTCCGTCTAGCTCGTCCCTACACTCTTTCACCTCCTACTGTCTGCCCTCTCATCTCATCCCCAAGCGCTTTATCCTCGTGAACTCGATAAGCTGTTCAAAGTAAACTACAAGTCGATAGTCTTGTTCAGTGTTTGTTTGGTGGTTATTTGCTTTTTTGCCTCAATGCTGAGCCAGTAAGCCTTTTGGACCCACTTCCCATATTTCGCAGACGAGGAGGATCTATACTTTTTCCCACTATGTGCTCCCTTATTCCTCGATCACCCGGTATGTTGGCCTCATGCTATCCCGAAAGATTCAACTTCCTCAGATTTTTGAATTTTCTTACCCGCTTCTTTAGACGGTTTCTTTGACAGTGCTTACGCCCTAGGTTAACGCCCTCAATCCACTTCGCTGCAGAATGCCTTTGGTGTCATAAGAACACTGCTTTTACCCTATTAACCATGCCAAGATCCTTTCTCATCTAGGTTACGTTTTCAATAATCGGTATTAATTATTAAATTGTGGTTAGAACTAAGTGTACCACAAACCTTGTTCATTTGTGGTGCAGCACAACTGCGCTCCAGTGAGACTGCGCTGGCACGAGTATCCCTTGGGACAACTGCTCTGTCCAATAGCGCAACTCTGTGCTTCACCGGTGATTCCAATGAAAGCCACTGAATCGTTCGGACATCCACCAGACATTCCACAGCATTGGAACTGATTGTTGGCAGTTGAGAACTGGCAGAAGTAGCCGGTAGGACAGTTCTGCGAGGCGGCCGTGCAGATTCGTGGCTGATTCGTGGCCACATCTCGGTAAGCCACCTGGTTGTTTGGGCAACCGAGAGCGGCGATGGATTTTGGAGTTGTGATGGGCGTTGAACCGCAGCACTGATAGCGTTGATTGGCCAGCGACCACTGGCAGGAATAGCCGTTCGGACAGGGAGCGTTTGGAGGGTTGAACGGGTCGCAGGCGGCGATCTGTCCGTCCTTCATGTAGACAAACTCGTTTGGTGGGCAGCCGTCTGAAATTGCTAGCAATGAAAGGCTACGGAATTGACTGGAAGCTCACCTGACGCTGAAGCTACTTCTCCTTTACAGCAGAAGCCGGTAGTGAACTCGGTCTGGGTGCTCTGGCAGCTGTAGCCATTCGGGCAGGTAATGAACGCTCCAACAGTGCACGATCGTGGATCGGGTAGTGCTTGCCTCAAAGGACTCGGGCTTTTCTCGGACAGAGATGGCTTTGCTGAGCAATCATATGCCTTGGAATGCGCCAGGCACATCCGATTGGCAAGAGTAACCAGTAGGACATTGGTTGCTGCTGCTGCTGATCGTACATCTAAAAAGAGGAGTTCAGGGGCTTGATTTTTGGAACAATCAGTTTTTATTCCCTCGTATAGTATCTGTGGCGGACGCGCTAACTAAGCAGTGTGTCGCGCTGTTTGGCAAACGGTCAAGACGCGGCCACAGGCCGGTGTCGGGCCGGAAGATTTTTCATTCTCAGAGCAGGAATAGAGCGCCTTGAAAGAGTGCTCTAAGTTGAGCTGTTTGCCTTGTATTTATTATCGTATCGACCACCACGCAGCACTGAGAATTCGAGGGACCATTGAAAGCCTACCTGATGGGTGCTTTCGCAGGACGATTCTGAAAAGTTTGCCTTCGGGCAGTGCCAGAGTATCTTCCCGTTGATCGATGCGCGCCAGGCAATTAGTACGATTCTTCAGGGCGTTGAAACGGCACAGATAGTTGCTCGGACAGGATCCTTCGACGTTGATCAGACATTCACGAACACTCATGTCGGCCGCGTTCACGTAAGCCTTCTCTCCTTCAGGACAGACATCTGGAAAGACGGTTTAAAATCTCCTTTTCCGCAATGTAAATCGTTAAGAAAATTTTTTCATATGTCGTTTTGGCTGTTTAAAGTAGAAGCAACAAGCCATTGCAACCTTCACTGCAACTTGCTGTGCGTCATATTGATCGTTGACGCGCGCGCGCCACGACTGTGTCCTCATTCGTTTGTAGGAAGGCAGCTGCATCTTTCCACTTCTCATTCTGCACACAAAATTTTGTTTTCTGCAAATCGCTGAACCCCCCCCCCCTAGTAGCAACGTGTAGTAGCAAGCCATGTGATGCACAGTATAGTAATCGATTTCCTTTTGACCTTACTTTGGGGATTTTCATGGCTCATTTCAATATAAAAATCGATGAATAGTATTACGACTAATGTAAGTCGAGTCAGACTTTGGTGGAGTCGAGCGATTCGCTAGCGTCCGGCAGGTCGCGCTGCGGTTCTCCAGTAGGATTCGTTGGCCGCAACGCGACCGGGCGCAGATGTAGCGACCGTCTTTTTCGCCAAATCGCCTGATTCGCAAAGTCTGGCCTAAGTTGTAGTGAGCCAACAAAGGAGGGTGCGGTCGCGGCGCGGCTCTGCTATGTCATGGTATCTACTATTCGATTGAACTATACGACATTGCGAAGGAAACTAAAAGTTTTGAAAGTGCTGAAGATAGAATATTCATGAGACTCACCCATATGTGTAGCTCCACAGCAGACGCTGGTTGCGGACAACTGGTCATAGGTACAGGCGAAGTTTGACGGACAACTGTTACTGAGCGCAGCGTTGCATTCGTAGGGCATATTCGTGTTCGGATTCACATAAGCCACATCTCCGGGAGTGCAAGCCGCCGACAGACAGAAGTTGTTGCACTGTTCGACAGTGGCGAAGTTGTTCAGATTGCCACTGCAGCCGTTGTAGGTGAATTGAGTGCACTCCTTGGTGACGATGTTGAAGTAGTAGCGAGAAGCAGCCGATGAGGAGCAGGAGCTGCCCTGCTGAGGTGGCAGTGAGCAGATGTAGGACCGAGTTGGACAGCACCGGTTCACAACACTGCTGCCCGAGTTCACCGATGTGCATTCGTGAGTGGTCGGACAGACTTGAGTGGACGAGCAGACCATCAACTGGCCGAATTCGTTGCGTTCAGGCGTGCCTCCCGATGGGCAGCCACCCACGCTACAGTATCCCTCACAATCGTCCCTCGTGGCGAAATTGTTTGAGTTGCCATCACAACCGTTGTACTGGAAGCTTTCGCATTCTTGTGTTTGACTGTTGTAGAAGTACCGGTAGGACGATCCACTGCCACAGGTCACGCCCTTGTGGGGAGAGAGTGTGCAGGTGTAGGCTGAAAAGGTGAAGTCAATACCGGAGCGAACAAAGGTAATTCTACCAAATATCTCTGGTAGGGTTATGGTAAAATCACCTCTAATCTAATATTTCAAGCGATATCTCAAAGTAAACCGGACTGACCTTTTGTTGGACAGCATCCCCAGACGTAGCCATCGAAGTAGCACTCGTAGTTCACTGGGCAGGAATTTCCGACACCGAGTTTGAGCAGACGTAGTAGTTGCCTTGATAGTCCTTGTAGGCATCACCTTGGGGACAACTGATGCGGACTGAAATATTTATTAAGAAATATTTAGCATTTATCTCCATCAAGTCATCATTCCGTTCTGAAAGTGAGAAGTACGTAATTAGGAGGCAATTGAGCTTCTAGGGTAGTAACGACCTGTACGAAGCAGACTCAGAATGTAGTCTTTCAGGACAACAAGACATATAGAAAGGAGAGCCATAATATAAACTTGGAGTAGAGCCTTAAGAATGGGCTCCTGGGAGAGAACGAGACCAACATAGAAATAATTCCATGGAAATTTTCACCATCCATCACTGGCTTTTCATCAATAAGTCAGAAACAAACCTAGACGTTTGAAGATGACAATCATGTATTGAATAGTACATCACCCCATTCATCAAGCCCAGAAGACAAGCGATCGTTAGAGTGAACGAGACTGAAAATGAGGCCTAGAAGTCTATACACTCAACATTCACGAAAACACAATCTGCAGGTAAAAAAATCACGGGAAGGAGAGGGGGGGACATTGTCCAATAAAACTCATAAACAGAAACAGGAATGAGTAAGGACATCATGATTCACGGTGGGATCGACACTCGAGGAGATGTAACTGGCGACAATCGTTCGGTACTTTCCGGATCTGGTTATGTGTACCGAATCGCGCGCTACGTGCTCATCAAAGCTGGATACATACGCGGGTGATCGCCAGCACTTGAAATGGAAAGACCATCCCTTTCGCATTCCTAGGTATCGACCGAAGTCCTGGGATTGGGAGGAGAGGAGACGTAATAACTTCGTATAGCATACATTATACGAAGAGAACCAACTTCCCCCCCCGACTGAGAGCAGAATATCTACTATCTCGCGGTTGTATAGTCGGTCAGTTTAGTCTTGTTTAATGAGAAGAGGTAAAATGAGTCGCGAGCGCGATGAGCCAGCGTGAGGTAAACTCTTACCAACTCACATGCGCCGGATGAAGGTACCATTCACAACAAAAGGAAAAAAGAAAAGACGGCAAGAAATAACAAGTTTTTAAAAGTCGAACGAAACGACACGATGATGATTACATTTCGCAGATGTTCTGCATTCGAGTAGGGCGCAAAATTGAATTGCTCATTGACCATGAATCGGTATAGTCGAAACTCGCAAAGAAATAATAAGATCACGCGTTGTAACATAGACGTCGCCGCTCTGCCTTTACAATCACCCAATCGTAGCGGTTGCGAACAAATCGCTTCTGCAAATAGCACACGTACATACACCGGCGATATCAGCAGCTTAGCTTCGAAAGCGCTCGCCCCTTAGTGCCCTGACTGGTGAGATCGAACAGGGAAAGACAGCTTAGGGTAACACTGACAAAGCGGCCGAAAAATGTGACAAGCGCAGGCTACTTACACGAAAAGTGCTAGCCAGCACTACAAAAACCAATACAACCAGAAATAGGCTAAAGCCAGTATTATAAAAAACGGACGAAATTTGGATTAGAAGACAGAAGAAAAGAACAATGCGGGGATAGACCGACCTGACATGCGGACAATGGAAGCAAAATAGTTAAGATTGAATTGGAGATTATACACAAAAAAGCGGGCCACAGAAGAGACATAATCTCGCGTGGAAGGAGTTTAAAGCGGACACTTCTTCAAAGGGCCAAATCCAAGGCATGAACATGGATGCGTACGCTTCCTTGATATATACTCGATTCTAGTAGTACGGAAGACAGCGCCGGAGCCACATCACAACTTATCAAACCTCACTGTACAATTCAAACAGCGCCGATTGAAAAAAATGATCAGTGCGTCGCTGTCATGCGTCTCCTGCTCTGGAAGTCTCGTCCTATTGTCGTCAATCGCGCGGCCGGCGGGCGCACTCTCGTCAGGTCTGTGCTTTCACTGCCCCCAAATTGATAAGGGGAAGAACTTATTCTATGCTACTTTTCCCTCGAGATGATGGGGTACATAGTAAAATATTTGAAGCCTATGCTGATTATGCCTTGAAATCCCCCCTCCCCTATAGAGGTAACAGGTCACTTTCCTTATGAGAGCCGCATATTACACCTGTCCGATAAACGAAGTCGTCGAGAGATTTGGATCTAACTGGGCTCTCCAACCTCAGATATCCATGAAGCAGGTTTTGTTTACAGTAAAGAGAGAGCCTTAGAATATTTTCCCGTTATCCTTTTGTTTATCGCGCGGAGGCCTTGACAGAAATTTCCGGCACATCAGCCATCACAACGGCATCTGCATCAGGAGCATTAAAGGCACGCGCAAAGTCAGATTTCTGGCGTAGGAGGCCCCCGTGTCATCGCCGCGGCTCTTACAGGAAAAGTATCGACGAAACTAATTGTGGAAGGTTATATAACGAAACAAAAAAAGTCCCTCACCGCTCCATAAGAATGCGGAGTTGTGGGCAAAACCCTTCACCCCACGCGGGAGTCGAGCCCACATCTCACCCTTACCGAGCAGTTGTGCTACCAGTTACTTTGCCGGTGCCCCATTTTCTCATGACTCATCTTTGACGGTATGTTGTTTGACGGTTAAGCGTGTCATCACTCACACATCGTGAGGCAGGGTTAGCGACATCGGCGACGCGACACAGCTGCGGCATAAAATAACAGCCAAGAAACAAAACAAACGTTCTAGTATTTCTGAGCTTCTAGTATATTGGAATTACCCTCAGTTCGCCAATACTTAGGCTGTATATATCCGAGTTTACCAGATATTAACCAAGGGAAGCTGTGGCCCGTACCCTGTCCTCTCCGCAATTCATTCTTATGTGTGATTCAGGTTTTGGCGAATTTCATGAGTAATTGCTCCACAAGCGTGACGTATGAGAGCTTTACTCGTATTTAGCCTAATTCGAAAACTTCGAAGGTCGAGGGTCCTTTTCAGCAGAGAAGGCCTTATCAAGTTCTACAGTGTCTCCGCTGACCTCGCTGTTAGCACCAGTGCTTGCGGCCGGGGTGGCCCTCAATTTTGCTCGTAACTTAGCCAGCGATATTGACTAAGTTGCAAAAAAACTGCTAATCAGAGAAAACTCACGAGGTCGCGGGCAGCAGACGTTGTGATCGCTCTGGCATTCGTGGTGCTCGGGCAGTCCGCATTGGTGCTACAGCGTTGGTTGGTGGCACCAATCTTCAACGGTGTTCCGTACTTGCACTGCAGTTTAGCGCAGAAGAGTTCACATTCAGCTGAGGACTTGAAGTTGTTGTAGTTTCCGAGAGCACCGTTGTAGGTGAACGCGATACAGCGACCCTGTTCCGCGTCGTAGTAGTAAGCTGAACAAGATTGAATGGCAGAACTCCTGAATGATGTAACACGATGCACAATTCCGGTCCGGTGCTCATGCAATAGAGGAGGGAGAAAAGTGTGTTTTAGTGTGGATGCTCCCCCAAGGGCCTTTCATGCTTTTCCCACATCTCTAGCTCGAACTATGTCATTGGTAGTGAGCTTTTAGAGGGGCGAGACATAGCAAGATCAGAACAATAGTTATAAGTCCGTCAAAACCACAAACCTGCTCGAAGTGGCGAATGAGAGGCTGAAGCTTCTCTTCATGGTGACGCCGGGATCGAAATTCGTGTTTCTCAGCAAATCGTATGCTCGACCACCTGCGTTACTGCAAATCGACGCCACCGTCGGACAGCACATCTGCATGGAGCCAATCGAGGTGCACTCGAAGTTCGAGACACAGGTGGAAGCTGTCTGGCAGTTGTGAATCGGCTCGTCTTCGTGGTGGGCATTGCCGGTGAGGTACTGTGGTGAACCGCGTTTGCAAGCTGAAAATATCTCGATCCAGTCTGTTGCAATGGAGCTGCTAATTTTTAATAATAGTAATGTAATCTGGCAGTTGGTATGATGGGTTATACGAATTTAAAGTTCCAGGGCAGATTCGATTGGGGGCGGAAATTTCACGGCTAGCTGCTTCAGCCTGCTGAGGGAATTTATCATCAAACCAACTATTCAATGGTAGTGCAATTACGATCCCTTTTTACTCAGGAAACTCAAAAATTGTACAGTTGGCAATAGCCTTGTTTTTCTAGGATTTTCAGGAGTACTAGGGACAAGTTACAATTTTTTTTATGAAATCCAGTAAAAGTGGGAGGAGGAGAAATAAAGAAAACCCTATTCGGAAACGTTCCATTAGCATAATTTCTCACAGCCTTCAAATGTGATGGGTGCAAGTTTGAATGCAGCTGTGTGATAAACTGCAGATGCACCCAGTTGCAATGTCCTATTTATCGCGCCGCCGCTACAATGCGGATCTCTTGACCCACCTCATTGATTCCAAGCCCAAGAATTTCTCATCACTAGCTCATCATCTCAACAGAGCAAATTCTCTCAGCATTATATCTCCGGCAGTCTCTTTTCAAAAGTCTCCCGTGGGAATTGAGCAACAGACCCAAGCATTCCAACACACTGTATCCGATTACGCTGCAAGACAGGTATGTTCCTCTCCATGGCCGCGTTTGCTGTTGGAGTGTGGCCAAACTGTGATCTCTGTGAACATAGCCCTGCCCATGACCCTCCTTGATCCATTATTCCTTACTTAAGAGTCGGTATGTCGCCTGAGCGTTCTTACTTCCTTAAGTGGTGGCTCTCAACCGTGCGTCTACCCGATGTTTTTTGTGGGAACAGGAGGGTTTATAATGCAACTAAGAATGAAGGGACTAGTCTCGTTGAAATTTCGCTCGGCTGCATCGAGGTCGAACGAATTTGTCAAGGCGTGCATTGCTATAGCAATGCCAACGTTCCAGATAATTCTGGCCCTTTGTAGTATTTACTGCGCAGTACGTTATTGCCCATTTGTCGCTAATTAGTGTGCATGTCTGCGTTAGTTGGTGAAGTAAGAGCCACTGTTGTTCGTACGCGGCTCATGCCGTGGGAAATTCTCTCAGCATTATATGGGCTCAAATTAGCGTCAATGTTGTGAGGGCTAGGGCCTTATATGCGCCTTAGTGAATCATGTACGTAGTATGTAGAAAAAAATGAGACTCTTTCACAACACCTCGAAAAAGGGTGGGGAGCATACCGTATAGGCAGAGCATTTTGGGCAGTGAGCATTCCTGGTACAAATGGACCAAGAAATTGACTGATACTGTTCAATGAGTTGATTGTGGTGCGATTAGGTACAAAATCAGGCCTAGACAATCATTAAAACTCTTCTGGTTCATCGACGCTGATCGACCATTCGCATGGTGGAAGGTTGGGTAGATAGCCAGGACTGTGCAGTGGATCGCAAGTTGTTTGGAACTAATTGGCAGAACTTGGAAATTTGTAGCTGACGGGCTGTGGTCGACCGTCTTCCAAATCATCGTTTTAGAGCTCAAACCCCATGTACCGACGTCGATTATCGATCGATATCGATCCAGTGCTTACCGGAACCCTTTTTAGTTGGTTTGATAGAAAATGAAAGGAGATAGGATGAGAAGGAGGAAGGTTAGAGAATATTCCAGGAATAACGTTAGCGGTCGTCACACTGTCCAGATTCGTAAGTTGCTAGCTTGCCTCCTTATTGCCCAATCCCTGAAAGTTGCGAAATTTTCGACCGAGTGGCCGTTTGGGGAGTTCGTGTGCGTCAGTGGGCGTGCCGGCGACTTTTGGGGCTCGTTTTTCGTTTTCTCGTCGGCCGGTCAGTACTACATGTGCGCGGTATTTGGACGCGTGCTTCGTCGAACGCAGTCGCGTTCCGTGGCCGTAGCTCGGATTATTGAGTGAGTGTTTGCTCACTTGACCCGCGGTCAAAGTCGACAAAGCTGAGTAGTGACGAGACGAAGATCGCGCTTGGCGAGGCGAAATTCCATCACAGCCGTCATCGTCATCAAATCGACAAATTAAGTGATTACACGAGTCCGTTATCGCCGCCAAAAATGACAACAAACTTGAGAGACACAGCGCCCCTCCACGACCCAGTAATTTGGTGTTTTGAGTGAGCCGCTTGGGAACCGAATGTCGAATGAAATGGTTTGCTGTAGTCCACTACCCTGGATAAATTTGCCTGGGAAAGAAAAAGGGGCGCTATTTCGCGAAGAAAGCTTTGCGCAGGTACAAGATTATTCAGTTTCTAGGCACTCAGAGCTTGCCTAATTCGGCCGCCGGGTTGCGCTAAAGGGAACTCAGCGAAAAAACTAGGATATTTTCAAAAGAAGTCACCATGCATCATTTCGAATGAATGTAAGTATGATCAGAAAAACATTTCTTTCTATCGAAAAACTTCTGAGACACAGAAAGAAAAAAGTTTTCTAAAGAAAACTGAATGCAAGAGCAACACGAAAGAACTTGAACTTTGTATAACCCTTCAAACTCACTGTCTCTGCAGTAGGATTCGCAGTGTTCACGGGTTTTGAAGTTGTTCGGCGATTGCATTCGTTAATCCAATGATCCCACATAACTGTTCCAGGTGCCGGTGACAAGCGTTGACACCAAGCGTCGCACATTCGCTGCCGGGCGGCTGACCGGTGCGTTCGCGTTTCGTTGGACTTCAGTTAATTCGAAAAATATGGAAGGAAATAAATTGGCGAGAAATAGATGTAACTTATTGGAATACTGCTTGAATGCAGGGTGTAGCGAGTGCGGCGACTATCTTAACACTTACTCCGTAAATCATAGGCGCTCAAAAAGCTTAAGTTAATGTGGAACATTCTCATAGTCCGACATATTTTTCCAAGGTCTTTTGACACTTCAATCCGCGCAGCTATCCTTACCCCTTCTCAAAAAGTCAATAATCGCATATGGTCTCATTAAAGGCACAGATCGATATGATTGGCATATTTGCCAGAAAATTGAGCAAAATGCGAACTAGCAACACTAAATTCTCATATGCGACTCGACAGAGATCGACATCGCTGCGAGAAAGGCACTTCGCATCGCCAGACGGCGCAGGTCGCTACGTAGCTGCATTTGCCAAGGGGACGTCGCAGCGGTGAAGCAACCCTTTAAATTTGGTGACCCTTTAAATCTACTGACGAAAACGCTTTCTATTCTTGTTATTACTAGGTAAACTGGCATTATTGCTATGGTTCAGAATCCGAAAGAATTAAAAGGTAAGCTGAAATGGTTGTTTATCGAATTACACCTACGAAACTGCCACTAAAATAGTGAATTCTGTGTCTACGGTTGTTCCATAGCCCCTGAATGGAGCATTCATTCGATCGTTTTGGCAATTTCTGGATATCTGGCACCGTCGCCCAGCGACTATTTGGATCTTATAGGGGTTATCAATAGAAGAGCCAATCGACCCCGGGTTTCGACAAGTCATAGGAACTTGCTAAAATCATTCTCAGGATATCACGCTCGCCTAAGATTCTGAAACGACAGATTAAATTTCTGTTGAGTAAATGTGCAGCACACTTCGGGATATGTGTTTTGTGGGAATCGTCTTTGATAAACTCCGAGAGAGGTATGTTTGAGTTTGGAGTTTACGAAGGAAAGTTCATATTTGTCTTCTATTGATGAATCAGTTCACTATACCTTTTTAAATACCATTACTAGATAGCGATTGATTTATTGTCCATTTTTTATTAACTGATAACCTATCGAAAATTGTTGTGGTGTTCAGTTTGTGCATAAAAAATAAGGTAAACAAACTAAGCAATGAATTAACCATTCGATAGACAACAAATTCCATGGCGTGCGGTGCAAGTTCCTAGACGCTATCCATGCCGTCTTCACGTTAGTCATCGACGCCGACGACGTCACGCAGTCGTAGATGTCGGCGATATAGATGCCGTCTGGTGAATGCGGGTCCTGCGAATATACGCAGGCTCCACCGCCATTGGCGACGAAAAGTTGTGTAGTCGGTCGAGGTGGAAGTGCAGAACTGTAGTGGATTCACATGTTCGCCCATCTCGACATCGGCATCGTCAGATCGGTCATTCGCCGGGGTTCTGAGCTGTGAGACGGGCATCGTCAGCAGATCGTCATCGTATTCGGGCAGAGGACATTTTGGCACGGGATCGCCGTCCTCACCCGAGTGGAGGATGCAGATGACACCGTCACGAGTTTTTGCCTGCACATAGGGTATTCCGTTGACGTCTTCTGGACATTCACAGCGGGACTTCTCACAGCGACTCTCCGGCCATACCGCACTGCACTGCTCAGCGTATTGGCACCCGCTTTCGCCGGGGTTTTTCTTCAAGTAACAGTAGCCCTGGATGGCGACGAAGTTGCTTAGGCACGTACATGAGCCAGTTGAACAGAACATGCCCTGCAAAAAGAAACTTCACGGTTATTTCTTGCGTTTTGATAAAATCATACACCAGGGAACTGGAGGGTTACTGAGGACTTCATTACAGTATTTCACTACAGAACTATGTTGCAGAGGCGTTTCCCTCATAACCAACTGAGGCTCTGAAGTCTCTTGGATCTTTAGGATTCAACAGGACTTGCTATGACCAAGTGGCGAGGCTAGAGGAGCCAAAGCCTAGAGGTTCCACAAAAAATGGCTGTGCCCTCCATGTAACCATGTATGAAAGGGAACCATATCGGGTTTCGGATCTAAAAATGGATCCATGTATGAAATCACCAGAGGTGTGCCCTTTCCTCTCGGGAACCCTATTGTGTGGGTCGAGCGATTTTTCTCCCGGAAAAGAACACCGTCTTCAGTCAGATGTTCTTTGTGCTCTGCGGTTCCGTTTGCTTCCATTCAGACCCGATACGGGTCTCTTTTTGGATCAGTCAGCCCGACGTAGGTCTAGTAGCTAATCCGTGGTCCGACCAAAAGAACTATGGCAAATAAGGATCAAGCGAGTATTAGCGATCACTGATACCGGCAGATGTTTTCAAAGGCTTATGGGTAGATCCTACAGAAAATCATAGCAAATACACTAACCGTGAGACAATCAGTGTTGAACGAGCAGAAATCGCCGACTCGTCCCGAGCCGGCCGTGCCCTGTCGTTTGTACCGGACATGAGCGTTTCGGCATTTGCCGTCGATGAAATACTCGCCATTACTGCAGATCTTCCGTTCTATCCGACTCTTCACCAGGTTACAAATGAGAAATGCATTCTCATGCATGTCGGTCTTGCTGAAATTATACCAATTTTGTGAAAAATCTCGTACACTGTAGTGGTTACGGTAGCTTTCTGTTGGGGTACGGTAGAGATCTAAATAGCTCTCACGTACAAGCGAAACAATGGAAGTTGCTGACGGGGAGTTGTGAGCTGAGTGAAGTGGAAGGGTGATTATTTATTTTTGATTTCCATGACAAAATTGTGTCCTTTTAATAACCTGTTAAAGACGGAATATTCATTTAGACTATGGGGTCGGGAACTCCCACTGATCTTCTCACCAATTGTTCGAACGATATTGAATGGATGGCACATACATGGCGCACCCTCGTAGCTCGACAGTGGCCAAGTGTACTCAGTAAGATGCGGCCAAACTTTTCAAATTGATTTTTTTCTCTTAAAAAATGGTGGATGCAGATGAGGAAGAAATCGAAATCCGTACCCGACAATTCGGACCTTTATGCCGAAGGTCGTTATAAGGTATACCGTCAAGAATACTATATATTGGGTCATAGTAAGGTATTTTGCTAATATCTTCTAAGAGCTCATGAAAGGGCTAAAATGGCGCTGTTAGGATAATGATGATAAGAATGTACAGTCTTGAAGTGGAATCATTCACTCAACAATTAATTGATCGACCTTTCTTTTAAGGGGAGGTCATGTAAGGTCGAGCATAAGAACGACCCCGTTCTGATGGCTCGGTTCGACTTTTTTGGCTGTCCAGCGGCACATCGTCCACTAGCCTCGCCATTACGAATTTTTTTAATAATTCTTACTTTGTTTTGACATCACAGTACAGTGATTCTTTTGTGGTGGTTCTTCCGTACATTTGTCGCCTTCTTTGTAAGTGCACAGCTGCCGCAGTCGTCTCCGATTCGGCATTGCTCTTTGCTGATGACTCCTCCTGAATATGACACGATTATATGAGTTACAGTGCAGAAGTACTGTAAAAATTATGAGCCGCTATCGCAAGATGGCGGGACATTGAGTGTAAGCCAGTGCATCTGAGATCTTGCTGGACCCTCACTTTGTACTTAAAAAGCGGGGCTAATGCCTCAGGTGAAGTAGTGGGTGGAGGCGCTATGGCGGTGAGCAGCTCTTATTTTATTAATAGCTGCTGCCCCTCATACGGTAAATTCTTGAGGGTGCCCCCGTATCCTGCGTTAGCGCCAAGTTCTGGCTAGTTACCACGAGTGCACTGAGTTAAGGAAAAGCTTTGCCTTGGCCGGCCAAACCGGACCCGTGGCTTCTTATGGAATTGTGGCTAGGCCACTGCACGGTCCCTGACCTTGAGGCATAAATCAGTGGGCTCGTTCAGTGCATATTTTGGGGTTTATCTCGTAGCGTAAGTTAATTCTGTGTGATTACTTCCGCGCATGCGCAAAACAAACAGCCAGTGACAAAGAAGGAGAGCACATCGCAATATATACGCGGCAATCCTAATAGATTAAGCGTCAGGGGGGGCAAGAACGCCGGGAGAAATGAAGAATGGCTCCGCCGCTGGCAGTTTCTTCGCCCTCGCCCGAGTCTCAGTCCGTTTTCGAATAACAAAAGGAAGTTTCACGTCGCGTTCAATGGCACATGCACCGCGGTGCCCCAGTATTCTTGCGATAGCCTCAAAGTTCTCCAAAAAACCATTGAGCTATTCATTTTTCCTAGCTCTTTTATGGTTTTGTTGTTTAATTTCTTTTCGAGTTTTCATTCCCTCAGATTCCACAATTGTTTACGAGCTGATGCATTCATGCTCTTGTGACCTACGATCAGAGAGGAGCGATGTGCATGGCGCATTCCCAAATTTGGTTAACGCCGGGAATATCACGCTCTGAGCGCTGTCTTCGACAAGAATCGAGAAAGTTAGGACATGAATCGCTTTTGGTGATCGAAAAATAGGATTAAGTGACCGTACTCTTGTTTATCCTTTTCTTAGTGGATTGGAAAAGGGTACGGTGAACGTGGAGTTAGAGCCTGTTTTTGATGTTCCGCGCCACGAAAAGGCTAAAATGACCTCCCAAAAGTCGCCGTAATCTTTATTGGAGCTCACCGGATGCACACTCATGTCAAATTCCGCGTGAAATAGAGGACCTTTCGGCAGATTGTGCCAGGTGATGGTCCCCGTGTAAGTCCACTAGATTGGTTCATCGTGGTATATCAAGAAATATTGACTGCCCTGCTGAACCTGCGCGCGGGGGAACTAGGTCGTGAGGCAGAATGGGTACTAGAAAACATCTGAACTAGCTAACTTTGAGATCCGAACGCCTTACAAGAAGAACCCTGGTCCATTGTAAAATAATTGGGACCACTGGTTTAAATTCAGTATGAATATTAACAAAAACGGACGCAGTGTTCAGTTTGAGCTTAAATTGAACAGGCCTAAATAAGGCGACTAGAATAGTCGTTTAGAAAAGGTTAAAATCGGCGGATACCTGCAAACAGGATGGTCAACGCGAAGAGTCGGTGCATTCGATTGTGTACGGGACGTGTGCTGAGTGTTTGAGGTATCAGGATGGTGGGCGGTCGCTTTGGGGGTCCACCCGACTGTGCGACTCTTTTGGTGGTAGGAGAAGAGAGCTGGGCCGGTGGAGAGGCGCGGACGACGGATCGTATTTGTTCTTGTCCGAATCGGCCCCCACCAAGTCCTCGATGCACTCTCTGTCGTCGCTTTATTCCTTTTCAACAGCTCACGAACTGATAAAGAGAGCAGCGCTCACTGGGCGAACAGATCTTTGGGAGAAGCCGGCCAAAAACGGCTATGTGTCAAAGGTTCGGGACTGCTGCAGGTCTCATTCATTCAGTCAAAGATTCCCTTGTTGACAGTAGCTGCAGTAGCGATCGGAGTGATCGTTTGATGGCACCCTTTTGAAGGTTAGCGCTACCTATGAAGAGCTCTCAAGACTGCGGAACATCTTGATGGTTTCTTCTAGTGGGACTCGACCTCTCTACAAAAAATATCTTCGGAATTCAGACCATTTAAAAATGGTGCGTGCTGAAGAGCTGATCGGTCCTGAAGGGAAACGTATGGTCAAGTGAGGAAGATAATTTCATTGTGCGGAGACCATGCGTGCTGTAAATCTTTGCGGCTGAAAGGATCTATTAGCCAAAGTACCAGGGGCTTTAAGTTATGTAGTAGCTACCGACTCCAGGGTCAACCCTGCTGTTACGGGGGGTCTTACTCGGTTGAGTTTGTAGGAGAGGGATCGTACCCGTGGCTGAGTTTGTAGAAGGGGGGGGGGTCGTACCCATTTCAGTCGCTTGAAATCACATGTGAGTTTGCCTCCCCCCCCCCCCTAGAAAATGCGTAGTCAGGAATATAGGAATATAGGTAGTATTAACCGGGTAAAATGTCGATAAAAACAGTTGCAGCAAGTGCGGTGATATTAGGGATTTTACCTCGTTTCAGAGTAGCTATCCGCTCCCCCCCCCCTCCCCGCTCGACGGCCATGTTCAGAGGAAAAAGTCGCTGGAGCTCGTGGTACAATGGGGTAGAGACATATGGTGTCCAGGTGTGGAAAAGGGGTCGTAAAAATTTTTCAAAAACTGACAACGATAGGGTTGAACCTTATACCTCTCCCTTCAAAAAGCGAGAAAATGTCCGGTGCAGACCATGCACCACAAGTGACGACGGCCTTCACAAAATGTTAATGTTTCTGCCAATGAAATGATTAGCCTGTTGCAGTTGTATTCTATCGATTGTCACTAATTACAACTATCATTTACCAGAAATCAGCTATCACTATGAACAACTTCTAACCAGATTTACTTGGAGGCCGTCGTCAGTTGTGGTGTTTGGTCTGCACCCGACACTTTTCGCTTTTTGAAGGGAAGTTTAGATGGTGCAGCATAAACGTGTTGCTTTTTCTCATTAGTGGGTTTGATCAGTTAAAGTCGGACTTCCTTTTTTCTATATCTATAACTATTTTTTTCTTTTTGTATCTCGTTCCTTGGTATCGGCATCCAGCCGTCATCTAGTGATATCCCGATGCTATCACAATGTACGGGGGCATTTTGTCTGAACGTGTCATTCTGGTTAAGTCGTGGCTGAATACTTGCCAAAACCTGGATAAATCCAAGGATGCGTTAAAACGTGTTCATTTTGATTCAATGCCAGCGGTTCCATCCTTACGCATTCCGCTGTTTTTTTTTTCTGATTTTGTAATATCTACTTCTTTCGGGCGCTATCGAAAGATACAAGGGCATCCTCTAGGACTAAGCCCAGGAGGGCCAGGAATATGGGGAATAAGAAATTGCCCACGCAATCTGGAGCCTCTTTTTCTCCACCTAAGGCTTAGTCCTATTTGGACAGAAAGGAGATGTTTCACGCAGTTTGAAATGTACTGCCATCACAATGACCCCGTATCTTGCGATAGCGCCTTAAAATCATCCTGCTCTCTTTCCTTCCTTCAACAAGCTTAGCCTCAGAACTAGCTAAGCATGTGCTCTTTTGTCTGGACTCCAAGCCACTATTTGACATGTCATGACACGTAAGCATGTACACGTTTAGACACGTCAACGAAGCGTGGACAGGCGTTTACGTGATGCCCCCATATATTGCGATAGCGCCGATACCAATTACCTGACCTGAGTTCCCATCGCCTGTGAGGTAGATAGGCTTAGAAACACAAAAGCTGCCACTTTGGCGCTCCAAAGTGATTAGCCAGGGCTTATATCGCTCACAATCATCCCCCCCCCATGTGCAGTGCACTCTTCGGAAATGATCTGGGCGCCAACGTCCCCTTGCATCAACCCAAGCTCCTCCGTCGTCGACAAAGTTTCTCATCCAGACCCACATTCAAGCTCGTATTTCCTCTGTTCGTGTTTTCACAAGTGCAACGTGGGGAGGCGAGAAGGTTCCTTACAAGGGCCACTTTGCCCTGTAGTTTTCACAATAGGACTGGTTGAAGAGAGCCTGTAGTTCCTTTTTTATTCCAATTTGAACTTGAGCCAGGACTGAGAACTCACTGAAATCATCGCAATGGGACGTTCCCAAGCTCGGTTATGACCAATGTGTAAGGACAGAACGGAACCCGCTCATTTGTTGTACTGTCACCGTGCTTATGGAGCGTTCAGAGTTGGCGATCGTACGTGCGATTAGGCGATTAGGCGATTAGTCTATAATGAAAAATATACGTATAGATTAGGCGAGTAGGCGATTAGGCGGGAAGACACATACGTATTGATTGGTTTGCTCCGCCCATAGAGCGTTGTAGGCGAGTAGGCGATTAGGCGATCGCTCAATGGGCGGAGCAACAAATCAATACCTTCCCTTATCTCCTACTCGCCTACTCGCCTACTCGCCTAATCGCCTAATCGATACGTACTTTTCTTTTTGAATCATCGCCTAATCGCCTAATCGCACGTACGATCGCCAACTATGAACGCTCCATTACGCTTTCTACCATCAAAGTGGAAACAAAAGAAGTCAATGCTAGGGGTAGCTCAGACAGTTCAAAATCGGATGTAAGTTTTATTATCCGAGTATCAAAACAGCATTGCGTGAGTTTGTGTATTCCACGACGTAAAAGAGGTAATACAACATTCGGAATGATTGCCGGCGGCCCTGCTAGACAATCGCGTGCCAGACGCCATCGATTCGTATTCGTTTCGGGGTGAAGTTCGGACATTCGATTTGCATGTTCACGGTCCGTGAACCGCCTGATTTCATCTTTATCATCACTATCAGATCGATCAGGATGCCTGCCATTTGCCGCAGTGGTGACACTTGTATCTGAAAACTTGGCGATTATGGTCTTTAGAGGCCTTCTACGAAGTTTTTTGGCAGGATTCCAACAAAATTCGTACGCTTCGTGAATAATAATTTGAACGTACTGAGCCTGGCACGATTTCGGCCTGATTTGGAAGGACGTTTTTAATGGTATCTTCTGCAACTTTCTGTGGTGAGACATTGCTGTAACATATACGGTAAACAACTTGTGACTTATGCGAAA
>MU882771.1:0-17783 GCA_036418205.1 Ostertagia ostertagi
AAACTTAATACCCACATCATTTCAGTCAAAGGTTCTGCCTGACAGATGTCGTTATTGTTCCAAAGTTCTATACGGGATCGGACCATCGTCTCCTCCGCGCTGAGTTCCACTCCTTGATTCGTTAAGGGAAAGCTTCAAAGTTTATGAAGCGAAGCCCCAACTATGAGCTGGGATTACTTCACTTCCCTTTGGGAGGGACGATTCGTATCGAAAACATCTCGATGAGTATTACAGGCCTGTATGAGAGTGGCAGAAAGGCAGACACTGCTCCCACAGTAGGGTGTGTCGTTGCATCCACACACTTACAGCGCATCAAAACCATCGACATTTTGAACAAACAATAAGAGATTCAGCGCTCAAATGTGCGCCTCAACGTTGATCCCCCTTTTATCAAGAGCTATAAATCTCCTGACGCCTTATTCTCTACGTCTTACCGTGCCCAACGCCCGAGTTTGCCACAGGTTTTTCTATGGGACTAGCGGTGAATCAAGGGCGCTCTCTGTCGGGTGCCTAGACCTGACTATGTGAGAAAAAAAAACAGTTTTCTGGCTAATGCGAGCTCTGTTAAGAAACGCGGGCATGGACGTGTTACCGAAAAAAGTAAACAGATGATGGTGTTCAAACGCATGACAGAGAGTCCCGATGACCTGCTCTCGTAAATGAGGAAGCCTTAGCATTTTGGGATAGCTTAGCCTCGTTCCTATTCAGGAAGGGAAGAACCATTTGGCCGAAGAACCCTACCGTGGGTGACGACGGAGACTGGTCTCGGCTTAAGGTCATACCTTGGCGAGGCCCACGCCACTACGGGTTGTCCATGCAGCGAGTTGGCCAAGGAGTGGCACAGAGTGCAGGAGCGTTCGCGCAACCATTTGGAAAAAAGTGGCAAATGTGGACGTCCTCAGTGCGTCCCGTTTCGTTAAGATTTCAAAAGTGAGCTTATTCAGTAGGATTGAATTCCATCTAAGAACCGTGGTGTGAGGAAATCTAGAACGAACAAGCCTTAAACATCACTACCGCCACTATGAAAATCACTACAAATGGGCTTTGTGGAAATGAGGAATCTCTGTGACACACACGGCTATCACTCACTATCTGCTGTTAACTGCATTCTTTGTGACCCACCAATTTTCGCTTAATTTTGCTCTCACTTAAAGAAGTAAGCTGGCCGATGACGATGCATGGTGGCGCGACCCCAAGTGGCTGATTGGAAAAAATGCCACTATTCCTTAGGTGGTCCCATGAGAGGTTTTGCTGCTTTCTCAGAAAAACGTTAATTAAAATACCATTGTCAATATACAAGGTTTATGCTATCCATAGCCCACAATTAATTAGCTTCCTTCCTAGATGACTTTCGAGGCCTTCTCACGGAAAGAATGGATGCTGTCCTGGTTAATGAAATGGCTTCTACTATTGTCTTGTCAGCGTGTAGTAGTTTTTCGAATAGAGCGTGTGCCTAGGTTTTCTAAACTCAGAAAGTAGTTCATATAGAAGGAGCTTCATATTGGTTTTCGTGCAGTTTCTGCATCACACTAGGACAGATAAACAGATAATCAATATGTTTACAAAAACTGCGTGAAAACTTTATTTTCCTTTATAGAAAAAAGCATGGAGGCTGTTTAAGATTTCGTGCACAACTTGTCTGCGCCACAGTGGTAGCTTGTGGGACAGTCTGAACATGTGGGACCTGGCATGTAAACGTGTTCGTTTACAATATTACCTCTGAAAACAACCAAGTGAATTGTCAAACTAGATCTTGAGATAGATATTATAATATACAAGTCTGAAGCGATACCCGTTTCTGTAGTGACATACAATATACCACTCGCTGGGGCACGACAGCGACACAGCGCATCCAATGTATTCGGTGGTTGCCCATGCCATCTGAAGCTTTTCGGTCGACTATCATTCACGTCAAGAAAAACCTTGCGTTCTCCCAAAAGGAGTGAAGAGGCATGAGAAGCAATACGCAAAATTTCGTGCATCAAGAGTCCCCGCTTGCCTCACCACACACAAAAACTGGAGGCATCACAGGCAGCACGGACTATCGCACCATACGCCTTCTCTCTTACCCTTAATCGAATAAACCAGAAACCGCACTGAGGAAGCTCTGAAAGGGAATTGAGGAGAATGTCCATGATCATTAGAGTAATATAAGATTTGACAGTGAGTGTTTCGATTCGATACAAATAACTTTGCAATAATTCTAGAAGATCTACATCGTTACATACTTTCATCCTCCTTCCCTGTCTGTGTACACTCTTTCTTTTGTAATGATCGATATTAAAACGTTCTCACCAGAGTGAAGTGTCTGATTGGGCTAGACTCATGCTTTTGTCTGAATATGGCTTTCCTTCCGATACCGTCAACGCGCCTCACCAGACCCCACCAGTACTTGACTGCCTAAAGGAGTCGGTCATTCACAAGTTAATAGTTAAGTTAAGTTAGTTATCGCAATAATGTGGCACAAAATATAAGAAACCTCTGCCATGGCATCAGTTCGGAAGCGCGCGCTGCTTTTGGGAATGCGATGGATGTTCTCCTTTACTTGAGATGGAAGAACTGTCGTAGGACTTGTACTGCATTTATCAGCGACTTGTTTCGCCGAAGTTTCTAGTTCGCAATCATATCTCTGTAAAGAGTTTTATCCTTGATTAAACGGAACAGCGTTGAGAGGAACTATCCTGGTGCGTCTTGTTCCACTTCATCAGCACAGGTGAGCATTCTTTCTAGTATAGGTAAGACAACAAAGCACTGTCAAGGGCTGTGTGCCTGCGGTATTCGGATGGTGGCAGAGGTTGGATAACCACAAGAATCCATACAATCTTTTCGGGGCTATTTTTGATTCCAGCTTCTGTCAAACTCACAGGAGAGATAGAGACGCGGATTTACAGGTTCAGCTTCACGAGGTGGCATGACATCCTTTCCCTTTTTGTTAGCCAACATTGCGAAGTCACTTGTCGCGAAGCTTTCCTTGTTCCACTACTATAGTCTGCTTCTTATAGCATTGAATGTTACGCCTCTTCCAAGTTTACGGTTCCCAGTCCGCTCGAGCAAAGCTGTTTCGTGCGCTTGCTAGCATGGGGTTCGTATTCGGTATGTCAGATTGCATTGGATTGACTGTGTCTAGAACTGCAATTATAGCTACTGATGTCTTCACCACCACGTGGCAATACAACCAGAGAGAGAGATTTTTGTGAAACTTATCTCCCCCTCACGTCTCTAATCGTGAATACATTAAGTACTATGCGCTGGCGCTTTTTAATGCCATCTGGACTCAACAAACTTTTTCCTCCGCTGCAAATTTTGCAAATCGGGTGCTGTGATTACAAGTACGGATTTTACGATTGAAACGCAGTTCATTGAAGTTTGAAATAGGACAGTGATGGATAAAAGAAAAGAGAACCAAGAAAAAAGCCCTAGAACCTGAAAAATGAGACCCTTCCTTGTCTGACAATGCATGCTTCGATACGACTTTCATTGTGCTGCTCTCTTCAGCGCTAACGATACTTTTCTGCCAAAAGGCTAAAGGTTGAGACGGCAAAAAGGGGCGTACCGTGCCGACAGCGCGTCAAAACCTCCTCCGTCAAAAGTCATGAAGAAAGAAGGCCATGCTAGATCACAGGCATATCCTTCGATGCAAACTGCGTGTCGTTCCGCGCCCCTATGAGGTTTGATTGTCTCTTCACTAGAAAATTTTTCTCTTCTTCCACCTTCGCCCTCTTTCTTCCACCTTTTTGGAGTCGACCAATTTTGCAGCTAATTCCTGGTTACCGTGAAATATTGGAAACCTCCAGATGCAGTTCATGGGCAAATTCGCTAATTATGGGCTAACTATTACAAAAGCCAGCGATGAGAACGGTCCACGACCATCGCTTAATTCCTTCAGAAGCACTTCCGATCAGCGCTTAAACATTTCGCTATTACGAAGGCAGGTGTAAGTCGAGTGTCTGAGGACGAATATCATTCTTGTTTAATGTGAAAGTGCCTTGCATTTGCGCTGAAAGCGGAGCTCAGGCTATCATTAGGGCCGCAGTTGTGCAGGCATAGTTCCCGCAGGAAGCTCAGAACAACCTCTGCTGCAGAATAGTCGTAATTGTTTTTCTTACCGAACATGACTAAGTTCTTATATTTCAGGCAAGAATGGCTTTTTTGCAATGCCAAAACAACATCGTATGTGACCTTAGCTGTGATATTTACATTGTCCAGAACGGATAAGATCCTTTGCGAACAGTGGCTTTCGGCAAGATTGGATCACCTCATCATGAACCTAAGTTTTTGAACTTTTGGTAAAAAATATGCAGAAAACTGCATACTCTTGGTATCGATGGGCTAGAGTTCTACATCAGTGCAGCATTTGCTTAGAATATTCCTGCTGAGTTAGAGCCTGCTCCGTACTACAAAAAACTATAACTTTACTCGGAAACATCAATATGAAATTGCCTACCATCTTGAACATATTGGTTGCAGGACGAAGGAATGCTCCGTTATTTTTTTTGACCATTCCTTGGGCAAGTCTCGATCTGTGCCATGTCAATTAGAGAATGAAGGCTGCCAACTTGAATATGCTAGAGAAGAAATATGGGAAAACTTCACTAAACCTTCTGTAATTGTGTGACTCGAGCGCAATTCTTCTGATTCTGTCATTCATGCCACGGTTCCCAGAGCATATCTGATTGATCACTGAAAAGCGCAACCTCAGCAAATACAAATTTTCGCTTTGTTTTTGCTTGGAAATGCATCCTTGCGATAACATTTCATGGCGAATTGCGGTCAAAAACAGCACTTAGCAAATGCATAGCCTCGTGGTTCACTGCCGATGTCGGCTAATAGGCTCGTTTACTCCGGTGGTTTGAACAGTAGCACAACCACCCGGAAAGTAAGAGGTGCGAGTCCGACAATGTCTGAGGCGAAGAGTTTTGAACCCAGCAACCTTGTGAGAGTAAACATTTTCCTTACAGAAAAGCACCTGATAAAAGCGTGCTTTTGGGTAGAAAGATTAAGTCTTGATACTCTTCATGGGAACGAAAAAGTGAGCTGCAGAAGATTAGGTGGTCTTCAATATACTAGGGAGGAGGCTAAAAAGCCACTCCCCTTAACATTGAACGCTCAACTTGGAATTGAAGAGCTCATTCCACTTTATTGAAAAATTTTCATGATATTCCGGTGACCTTAGAAAAATTTCCCACGAAGCCTTTTATACGGCTCAACATCGAAAACGTCTTCAAAAGGTTTCGTGGGCTATTGCATAGTCAGAGGAACTGTCTCCAAAAAGCTGTCCATTATTTTAGCGGCCGAAGAAATTGTGCTTCGCTCCAGTCTGAAGTTGAGCTTCAGACTGGAGCGACTACGGTGTCCCTTTGAGCGACGGCAGATGGCATCATATGCCGAAGACGGTGAGCGCAGTGAAGTAGGACTTGCTTATGCTTATGGAGGGACACATGGTAATATTTTGCCCATCAAGGCGGTATCTTGTGCGAAGAAAAAATTGGTGGTGTATGCTATGGGCGGAATAACACTGTTTTGCACTCCTCCTTACCCCACCCCCCCCCCACCCCATGTAGACAACTGATGGCCAGTCTAGTAAGATATCATAGCTACTCATTGAGGAAGCTTACTAGGATTTGAGGGCAGTCCATTCGTTGTTGTTGGTGGTGTTGTCGTTGTAGTTGTGGTTGCAGTAGTTGTTGTTGTTCTCTCCGCCGCATTTGTTGTTAAGGCTGCAGATGAACTGCCTTGCCCTTCATCTTGGTAATCATCGTAATTACCGTCATAGTTCGGCTCTTCCTGGTCGTATTGTGCTGATGTTATCGTAACCAGCTGAAATAATTTCATAGTTGCAGAGGTAACTTAAATTCCTTGAAAAGCGAGAGGCAACTGTACCACAAGTGCCAAGGAAAGGCGAAATATGAAAAATGGCTGCATTGTCGACGGGACCTAACACTCAATCCATTGATTAAACATACCTGTGAAACCATCCATATTCAGTAGCTTTGGAGGATTATTACGTAAAGTCAACAACGTTACGATGGTTCCGAAATGTCAATATAAAAGTTAAAGCAAACAGGCAAAAACTTTACCAAATTTGTTCACGTCACAACGACAGAGGCCTCTTCCTCCTTTGTTCGACCTAGATTCGAAGCTATGACAAACATGCAAAAACTTATCCAATATTTCCAGTCATAACAAAAGGATTTCTCTACTATCGTTGGATTTTTATTGGTTTGGCCGGCTGTTAACACAATTTTCAACTTTTGGAGTCGTAGTACACACCAGGGGAGGGCACGGGACGGAGTTGAAAGCAAGAAAATAAAGAAGAAAAACATGTGATGATCTTGTATGATCTCCCTAACGCCTCCATCCTAGCTGCTTGTCCGACGAGGTCTTGCTGCCCACTCCTTCTCTGTCGGATTGCTTGTTTTGGTAGTCTTCCTCGTCACATCACTAGCTTTTCCACGGCAATCGAACCAGAATTCCCTTTAAACAATTCACACCTCTCGCTAACTGGCGTCCACTTGCAAGGTCAGCAGGACTACCTCCGTTATGTTGCGCATGAGTGTATTGTACAATGGAGAGTATTAGAGTGAGCAGCGGATCTTGTTTGAATAGAATCTTTAGGTGTTGGCGGTCAGATCTTCTTCGCACCGTCTCATTCTCGCGTGCGCCCCGAACGATTTTGATTTCTCTACTCACTATTTGCAACTGCGGATTTACTCGTTCATTAATCACCCTCAACTCGATGAGTACAGTCAACAAGTCAGTCTGTATACAATTCTATACATTATACGAAGTTATACGAGCCAAACAATAGCTTCACCGGTACCTAGTTGAAAGTATAAATTTTAACTCACATGACTTATGAAACCCTCCTTTTCCCTGACACTGGAGCTTCTCTGACCGCAAAAAAGGCTTCGAAGAACATTCGCCTATCTGAGCAACCATTGTGCTCTTCCGCCCATTCGCTCGTTTGGAGTTTGTGTAGCAATTTTTAGACATTGCTAATGATTACAAGATTTTTTTCCACTTTTTGAAGTGCCTTCTATATGGAAACACCGCTAATTTGAAGCACTTCACCCAAGATGGCTGCCCTGCTTTTGTGTGGCATCCCGGTGCACACCTTCACCCATTTTTTTCTCTGTAAGAGTGTTCTATCTTTCAGCCATTTATTTTGATTAGGCAGGTCTGCCGTCAGCATCACGGGCATTGTACGCATTACCCTACCCAATCAACACTGGTTCCTTGCCCGCTTCGAGCACCCCACAAAACCGATGTTGTCAATAAATACCGATGAAGGGGTTATGACTTAAAGAGTTCCGCTTCCATACGTCTAACCGCTCATCGATGTCACCCGCTATTCGCTAAGTACACTTCGCCCAAAAAAAGTGTTTTTGAAGAATATCGATCAATATCCTGCGGTCCCTCAAAATTTCAACCTTTACTACCTTGCACAATCAATATCGCTTTTCCTCACCCATTTCAAGCCGTAATTCCAGGTCTATGTAAGCTTCCATACGTGCGCGCATGAAAACGTGAATCATATACGACATGGTGAATGCTCAAAGGATCCCACCCACAACAAAACGGGAAAAACGGACTGAGGGGAGAGGCACAATTTCGGTAAGTTCGCGTTGCAAAAAATGATGGGGCAGACAAAAAGAATCTTGGTAAGAATGATGACAATTAAAACCCTCAAAATTACCACCTGTCACGTGGTCTCCATCTGATAATATTATTGTGTAACCCATAACGGACGGCCAGTGTATTTTTTGCGTGCGCCACATGGTGGCGCACGCCGCCACACAGGGTAGGGTTTATGTAGGCTTATGCGAACAGCAGGGTTAAGACGGGGCTAAAGTAGGTGTCCTTGTCTCATCATCCAAAAGAAGAGATTTCCGTTGACGACAACTTCGTAACCCGCCTTTCCGCTCTAAAACTAGGGTGCAAAGAATGAATGGAAGCTGCAGGTGAAATCATGAAAAATGCGGAAACAACAACCCCGAGCAAGGATGTGGCTATATTTAGGGGAAGGGGTCTCGGGACGAGTGAACCATCTGTAAGCCACCCATCAAATAGTAAGCTAATGAAGCTCCGCCCACACAGAATCTTCGTGATTTAGAGGTGTCCGCTTAGCAATTCTTTGTGAATTTAGTGTGTTGATCACCACACGAGTCAAAGGATCCGAAATTCGCACGTTTTCTAGGGATATTTTATCTTTCATGTAGGTCCCCGAGATGTGAAGCACACGGCGCATCCCATAGTGGGCCCAGTTGGTTGCACGCGCTTCAGCTGCGGCTACCCAAAATTATTATAGTTTGTCAAAAGAATTCATCAGTCCGGGAGAGAAAGTATGTTATTCGCGTGTTGAGAGTATATACTGGGTAAATAAGATTGCTAGAAAGCGTAGCAAAAACAAAAGAAACAATTGTGCGCCTTCATGTGGCGCACGTCGTCCTTTATGGGGTAGAAATGTTCCGATAGTGTTTCGGAGTTTTTCCATGTTCATTTTCACTACATCACCTTTTATTCCACTCGGACCTTGATTTTGAGGGCACGCTCACACGCGTGGTGCTGTGAACAGTGTTCGAAAAAAGGTTGTTTCAGGTAGCTATACTTGGATTTACGGCAATTAAGATGTTCGTCCGGCTTTCCACTTCCCACAATATGAGACTCCAAGCACGACCTACATTCTGCAAGCTTTCTCTTAATATCAAGCTTAAACTTAAAGAACCATATCTTCCGTTTCCGCTAGTAATAGGTTGTAGGGAAAGTTCTCGCGGTTTTTGACACATATCATTACCTTAATTTTTTATCAACAAGAAAACATATTAGGAAACAAAGTAATCACCATCACGTTCTATCACTCTTCGCCATTTTTCGGGCAGACTTTTGATGCCTTCGGCAAAGAACTTTTCTGGCTTCGATTCAAAAAAGTTGCTCAACCAGAGCTCAACGTGCTTCGAAAAACCGCGAGAACTTTCCCTACAACCTAATATATCTACAGTTTATGTGGCCACATAATTTGAACATTGTGCTGTCGAGATGAAATGAGCAGAGAGCGCCTTGTTGGTGGTGGTCGGATATCAAGCTAATTGTCATACTAGACATTTTTATCACACTGTTTCATTTTTAGGATTCAATGGATGGATTCAAGGTGCTGTAATCTTAGTGGCTGTGTCTCAGTTCTTGAAGCGAGCGCAAACAATTCATACGTCGGTTCTCATACCTACTCTCAAAGAGAGTACGTGGCACCTTGTTTACTACTTCAGGAACATTTTCAATCCTCATTCTGTGAAGTATTACCAAGGTATTCCGAGCAGTATTCCTCACCACGACAAGATGATGTCATGGTGGCAGAAGGTAGCCAGCAATGCTCTCTAAGGAATTTTTGATATGCAACCAGCTTTACCTTCCAACAGACTTTCATGCTAAGCTGTTCCCGCGTACCGAACGCCTGTGCTGGAACACGCATTTAGCAAAACCTTCTTCAATACGGATCAGTTTCCAATTTGGTAAAAAAAATAGGAGTCTCTCGAAAAGTACTCTTTAGGTAGTGCAAAGCTTGCAGAAAATAATAGGAAAATATCGTTTTCGGGTGATTTCAAAGGAAACTCCGGGAAAGCGCAGTTTTCTTCATTTTCGTAAGCCAGAACTTTCTTCAAATGCATTACTCTAGAAAAGATAAAGCAGCACTGTAGACTAGAGGTGTGCGCCATCCATGCATTATTGAGATGACTTGATAGATTCTGTTTCGTAGAGAATTTTTGCCCAATAACCGACGATTCTTCTTCGTTTTACAGTCACTTTTCAAGGTAGCTTCTTGTTCTGATGAACAAGTGAGAGCAGCTTCAAAATTACAACCTCTTTGCTTTCTGATAGGTGCAGAAGTGCACAGCAAGGTTTGAGATTGAGTGGCTGTTTGTTGAATGGTACTTTTCTTCCTATAATACGAACAGCCCTTTCAGAAATCTCTTGGTGCTTCCCAAACTCACATCTCCATTCAAAGGCATTCAAAGGAACGGGAGCAAGGCAGCAATGGTAAATGCAGGCAGTTGAGTGGTTTCGCGCTCTGGTATTGCGGCACTAACTCTAGCTCGCGCTTTTCGATTGGAGTGCACGAATTGGAAAAATTAACAAATTTAGTTTGATGGACGATAATTTCCTCAGCTACCACCACACCAGAAAAGGAAGGCGAATTCTGAATAAGCTATACTTCTAGTTTCGAAATTGGAGTGAGCTTTTTCTCTAACCCGTTTTACCTGTCGAGTTCAAGACGTCGGGGATTGTTCTAGGAGTTGAAATTTACATGCGAGTCTTGCTTCTGTTTTGCCTTCCAGGTTTGTTATGGTGGAATCTTTATTGGTCGACGTTTCGAACAAATCGTCGTTTTCAAGACCTAAAATTGGTTCGGAGCTCTAGTTTGTAGCCTATCCACTTACACCCCAATATTGTCAAGTGTCACAATTAAGGTAGATTCCAGCTAAAACCAACCTCCTACGTTTCCACCAGCACTAAATCCCCACTTGGCTCCGTGAACTGTTGACGAAAAATGAGCCACCGTTCACTCTAACTTAATACGTGCAGTGGGTCGTGATCTCACAATTCGCATAATGGGAATGAAAGGCAGGAATTCACTTGGTGCAATTTCACCTGCCGTAAAACCTGTGCATAGTCACTTTTTCCATATTTCGAGTTTCATTTTTCTCTTTGGTTCACAACAGAACATCTCTTGCGACATTAAACGACCCACGGACGTGGAACCTTCTCGCACCAACTATGCACCGTACCACAAAATGTTTTTGAACGCGCTCATCTAGACAAGACACGGACGGCGGTACAATCATTCTCGCACCAGAAGCTCGGAGGAACGCGAGAGCTATGTTTCATTAATACCAAAGTAGATCACTAGAATCTAAGCTTCCAGACACAGCTCATTTGCGACTTTCTCTGCGCTGAAAATGAATTTTCTCATCAACACGGTGTTGTGCCCTTAGAGTATTGAGTGTTCTAAGGCTCAATGCACCTTCCATCTTTGCGATAGCGCTCATTTAATGTGTCTCTCTTTCGTACCAGCAAACGCCGATAAGCTTTAACTTCAAGCGTAAGATATTCTAAAAGACCAGCGATCCTAATATTTTCAGGACGCCGAAACAAACGCGCTAAGGAAAACCTCTTGCACAAAAAATCACACCATTCATATCTAGCTTTTACAATTATGCAAAGAGATTGCTCGGCAAATTTCCTGCCTTCCCTGTTTAACTAAAAATACGCTTCGGCCAAAATAGTTCTAACTCACCCTGAACCAGTGCGTAACTAACTATTTTCCTTGCTCTAAAATCTGTCGTCTCCACTGTGCTCCATTCTTCCTCGTTTGGCAAACGATGCACTTAATCTGCATTTACATCTTATAACCTTTGCGGATAGCTGATGTTTGATCTGCCTTTGTACGTTACTGAAACTACTCGTTCGGAAGATAATAACTTTTTTTAGTAGTTACAATTTCCCAAAAAATCGATAAGAACTATTTAAATTTAAATCATTTTTTAAACCATTGTAAAGAATAAAGAAGAGCTTGGCGAGAAATCTGCGTCGGGAGTCTATCCAGAATGGCTTCCGAGCGGATCGAACACCCTATTCCTGCTTTGCCGATGCAAAGATCTTCTTTCAAAACACTCAAATTGTTTCTAGGTACATCAAATTGATGAAATAAATAAGAAATGCTACACAATGTGCAAATCCGTTTCGTTCTTGTATACACCATGCAATACACCCACAACGAGTCAGTTGAAAAGTGTTTTGCCTATAAGAGTGCTTCCTTATGCAAACCCAGTGTCAGGGGTATGAGAGGGTATGGCATGACATCATGGACCTGATACACTATCATCAAAGCAGTTATTTGGGCGGATCAGGTCGATCAGTTAGCCATAAGGCACATGACATTCGGCGCACAACTATCATGTCACTGCAGAAGAAAGCAACGTATTCAACATAGGTTAAATCACTACATAATAAATAATAATAGAACTTGATTAAGGAAGATTGATAATGGGATGCATACAGTATCCCTGATCGACATTCATTTGTATAAATCGTCCCATAAAAAGATGTCAACCATTCTTCATATGGTTAGAATTTCATCGATACTCCGAATCAATGATGTGTGGTTGTTACTGCCGTAATATCAACTGCTTTGGGAACCACTGGTTTGAACATTTTCCGTTTTCAGTCGGCTGAAAATATCTATATGATCTTCATAACTATTAGGTTGGCAAGACTGAAATGTCGCTGTGCCGTTTGTGCCTTTGCTTCTTAGCTTACAAGGAAGGTCGTTCAGGGTGTGCCAAGCTTTTTCAAAATGGTTTCTTGCATGACATTGGGGCACATATGGGGACCACAGAACATGGTTCATTTTTCCTGAACGGCCCTCTGAATACCAGAAAAGGGGTCCCTAGTTCGATTCCTCGTGGTGACAAATTTTTGCATTTCGAGTTGACGTTTCAAAATTCGCGCAAAATGGAGTTAGCATGAATAATTAGTACCATATTCATGATTAGGACCGTCAGTAACCCTTACAAATAGACTTTGATTGAAAAACTGGTGAAAAAGGTGTGACTAGGGACCCCCTTTTCTGGTATTCAGAGGGCCGTTCAGGAAAAATTAACCATGGTTCTGTGGTTCCCGCATGTGCCCCTATATCATGCAAAAGACCGTTTTGAAAAAGCTTGGCACACCCTGAAAGACCTTCCTTGTTAGTTACTTCAGTTACTGATAATAAAGTGAGAAGATGGCCACGGCTGGGAGCAGATGAACAGCTGAGGATAAAATAGAAACTGGACATCCACGAAGAAAAAGCCTTGCTAATCTGTGGTGAACCAGTGAGGCTGGCTCACTGTGGAGAGCTGATTAAGGGTTGAGCATTTACAGGTGAACTCTGCGTATGAGCTCCACCACGTGGGCCAAGCGCTGCATCTTCAAGAGGTGAATTCGCCCCAATGTAAAACTATTGCACAATAATGGAAGACCACGGTCGTGAAAATCACGCAACAAGAAATCGAGGAGTTGGGCTGGGACGTTCTACCTCCAGCGCCATATAGCCCAGGTCCGGCCTTCACTGACCCAGTTTCAGCGCAACACTCCTTAGCAGCAAACCAATTCAATAACCGCGACGACGTCAAAATTTGTGTCGTGCCAATTTCATCGAGTCGAACCAGAATTGGTCTGGAGTGATAACCATCCATGCTCTACGTAACAAAAGGTGATTGAACACATGCTGGAAGGAAAATTACTTCAGATTGATGTGCTTCATTATTATTCTTACAATGAAAATATTTGATGATCCAAAACGACATTTCAATCTGGCTAACCTAATGTTTTCATTGATAGGCCACTCTCCTCAAATTGGATGGAAAATTGTGTGCAGTAAGTAAACGCAAACTGTGGAAGATTAGCGCCAGGAGCTCAGGCTGCTGGGGTCCTTTTTGACGAAAATAGATTGTGAAAGCCATTTCGGAGAGATCTGCAAAATTTGTGTGAGTGGCTTCCTGTCGAGCTCATGTCTACCAACATTCATTATGACACCAACGTGTAGAAGTCCTTTCTAGTCAAATCATATATCCAATCCCAAATTCTCGTGACACTCTTGCATATAGTCTTATGTTTTTTGAGAACGCACGGCTTGCAATTCGACATGGATAGAAAAGAGATGCTCATGTTCTGTATGAGGCGGCGCTATCGGGGAAACAGAGAGTAGAACTGCATAACGAGAGTAGAAGCACAGGTGTACTATGAAATCTCACATTGTAGCAACAAATATGTAGTTATCTTATCCAAGTATATCCTACTATATATAAGCGGCTAGCGTGTGTGTGTGTGTGTTTGACCGGAAATTCATAGCTCGGGTCACAGCAATGATAGCGCCATGGTTCTTACATATGTTATAGGGGGTGGGATGGGGACACAAGTGGTACGTGATAGGAACTGATAACGACTGATAATAGCTGATAAGAGGGGCTAGAAAGCGAGCATCGCCAATTTCGTTTTGTCGTTCATATTGGTACTAGAGCGTCTATACTTACAAGTGTTATGTGGGGTGGTCCCGGGACATTGGTGGTACATGAATGAAAGCGATAGCAACTGATAAGGGCTGATAAGATGCGTCAGAACGCAAAAGTCGTCGATTCCGTTACCCAGCTCGCGTTGACACCAGAGCAACCATACTTACAAGTGTTATGTGGGGTGGGACGGGGACATTGTTGGTGGGTGATTGAAAGTGATTGCAACTGATAAGGGGCATCAGAACGCAGAAGTCGTCAATTCTGTCAAGTAACTCCAGTTGACACTAGAGCGTCCATACTTACAAGTGTTATGTGGGGTGGGACGGGACATTGTTGGTGGGTGATTGAAAGGATTGCAACTGATAAGGGCTGATAAGGCGCGTCAGAACGCAAAAGTCGTCGATCCCGTTAGCGCTGACGCTAGAGCGTCCCAACTTACAAATTCTATTTGTAGTTTCACAAGAATGCTGGGTTGTGAACAAAACTTTCGCCCCAGGCGGGACTAGAACCCGCACCTCTCGCTTTCCGGGCAAGTGCGCTACCAGTTACGCTACCGGGGCACCATTTCATTCCCAACTCAGCTTTTCATGGTATACGTACCATAGCTTTCAGCACTCACACGTCTAACGTGTTGAGCATTCTTGTGAAACATTCGCAACGCGAACTGCGGCGTTAAAACAGCAGTTAACAAACAAAACAAGTCAAAATTCATTGCTAAAGCTTTCAGCCTCGCGGTCATTGCCGATATCGGCTAACCGGCTCAACACGTTAGACGTGTGAGTGCTGAAAGCTATGGTACGTATACCATGAAAAGCTGAGTTGGAATGAAATGGTGCCCCGGTAGCGTAACTGGTAGCGCACTTGCCCGGAAAGCGAGAGGTGCGGGTTCTAGTCCCGCCTGGGGCGAAAGTTTTGTTCACAACCCAGCATTCTTGTGAAACATTCGCAACGCGAACTGCGGCGTTAAAACAGCAGTTAACAAACAAAACAAGTCTATTTGTAGTGGTATGTGCTCATTGTATCATTGTATGACCACCTTACTTAATAGCAGTCGATTGCATAAACTCAATCAAGTCTTCAGCAAATGATAAGTTTCATTTCTATCAAAAAGCCCAAACTCATTAAACCGCTAATCCTTTCGGGGTTCTAAATAATGGTGAATGTAAATAAATGATAAGCCTTAGCTCCTCACTTATGTAAATAGGCATATTTCATTTTCAATTTTGAGACTGACAGCAATCCTATTCACCGCTAAATTATCTGAATTCAAGAAGAATGCTGGATGTTTACAGTTGTGAGATAAATATGCCAGTTCAGCTCCAGACGTTATCACGCGTATTCTCGATGGACTTCAGCGAAACTGGGAAAGGTCTAACACATTCAATAGTGAGGTGGTTAATGGAGTACCTCATGCTGATATTCCATGGGTCCTCCAGTTTCGCTAAAGCCTGCCGTGTGATGCGCGCGATAGCGGGCGGAGCAAAACTGGTAATTTCATATGAGCAATGTGTCTTTACAAACTGTCATGCGCCATCAGTTCTCTAGAATTGCCTTCCAGATTAGCTGATGTGTACGCTCGTGATGGAGTTAGACTCTCTTCTCAATTCCTCACCGAATTGGAATTGGATTCTGAATTATGTCGTTGAGAAGGTTGAAATGCAGCATCCAAGGGCATTATTGCAACAAAAACTTCTTAGAGAAGTTGTCGGAAATTGTGATGTAATTAATGGGAAAAAACCAAGACTTTGCAGATACTGCTCAACGTCGGCTACTGCCCACTTTACGCGGTCTACTTGTTTTCGCATAAGATACCAGGCATACAAAAAGGTCGATCCCAAGAAAAACCGTGTAGACGAACGAATCGCTGAGAAGTAGCTCCGTGCTGACTCAACGCATATTCTGTGGTTGCCTAAGCGTGCATAAAAGGATTGGTGCCAAGTGCAGCACACAGCAAAAGAAAAAGCTAATTCCCAAAATTTCTCGCGTGCTAAATTTATAGATTAGATCAGGGTCATCCGTCCAATGGACCAAGGCGGAGAGTCGCACTTGGCCGAAGGAAGAGGGGGTCGCATTCGCCGGAGTCAACGTCGCAATGAGTTGAATCACGAAATGTAACACAGATGCGAATAAAACTTAGGCTCAGGTTCACAGCCTTAAACGATTGATTCAAGACGCTTGCCGTAGTGGGAAAGTAGGTAAGAGTTATACCTTCGAGTGCTTCCAAAATTAACCACTTGTTGGAAATTGAAGAAAGAAAAACCATTATAAACAAGCTGAAAGGTATACCCTTCCCCGAGAGCATGGCGCACCTCCGAGCAAAAGAGTACTGCAGGAGTGTCCATACTTGACTCACGCACACAAATATTGCTCTAAAGAAGAATCAGTGTCTTCATACTGCACCCAAGTTAGTGACAAAGGCTTATAACAAAAAAATTGGGAAAAAGGACTCTATCGAAGCCTTCCTGAAAAGGTACATCATTCCCCATGGAACCACGGCCGATTTTCTGAACCGGTCAACTTTAAAACGAGATCAAGAATAACTCAGGTCAAAGCTATGAACCTTCTCTAGTAGTTTTGAGAGGGGCTGAGAGGGGGTGAACAATTGCAAAATGTTAAATTTGGAGAGTAAGCTCAATAAAAGATTTAAAAAAAAACCACTTGTGCACAAAAAAGGGTTCCAACGGGGCGATTTTCTGATGAAATGAGAATTCACAAATGTTCGAGTACTTTTTGAAAAAGTAATACAGTGTTTCTGAACTTTCTTACCAGTCCTCACACTCATTTTTATGTTTGTTGAGAACTACGACCCTTTGAAAATGAAGAAGAGCGCATTTCTGTGAATTCTAATTCTCTAGTCCACATCTAAGCTTTGGAGATACTGTGTAATCCGGTAGTTCTCTGCAACTGGCAGTGTCGCAGTTTACGATACTATTCGATATATTGAACGCTGGGCTGAAGGTGAAATTTCAAATGTAAATGCGACGCAAAGCACTCGACTCGGTTTAGCGTTTGCCTATCCATCTTGGTATGCCAAAAGGTGTACAGATACCAATGAAGCCGGATCGTTCTGCGAAATTGTGTTTATCAGCGAACTACTGGAGTTACTTGTCCTGCCACTTGTGTACGATTTACTAAAGCTAAGTGCCCTGTGATTTTTGAAATTGCACTATTTCCTTAGTTTCTTATTTTGTGATGTTAGCCCTTTCCACGGCAGTGTAGAACATAGCAAGTGGTTGGGAAAAGGGTCGTATCGGGACACTCCAAGAAAGGGGGGGGGGGCGCAAAACTTCTGAAATCGGTTCAACGTGGCTGTTGATCCCGGCTGAGATTGCGCCCTTCTCAATGTGTGCGATCTAATATTTCGCTGATGAGATCATTCGCTTGCCAAAACAAGTGGATAAGATGGGCGTTTTGCTTCAATGGTTTGACACGACATCCGAAGATAATTTTGCCGATGAGGAAACGAAAAGCGTTAACGCGTGAGAGTGTCACACCTGGATACGCAAGAAGTTCTTGCCAGTTTTCCGAGCTGTTCAATATTTTTTATTTGTGAAAGGCACCCACTATAATAAGGGAATGACTAGAATAAAAAAACTCGACACACTGATAAATATGACCCCTCCTCGAAATCGGGGTCTTTATGCGACCCCGATTTCGAGGAGGGTTCATATTTGATTTTATGCGATCTGACTTTGATTTGACGTAAATTAACGAGTTCCATTATATGTAACCAGT
>MU882772.1:0-28025 GCA_036418205.1 Ostertagia ostertagi
CCATCTCAAACGTATGTGAATGTGTTATGGGCCGACTGCCGTCGGGCGACTTCACATTCTGCCTTGAAATTGACTTCGCAGGAGAATGTCTGCTCTCTCGCTGGTGTCTATGCTCTCTAGTCTCTTCGACGTCTGATCGCTCTTTCCTTCATTCAGACTTTTGGCAGATGTGTATGCACAATGCTGAAAATAAATTGCACAAATAGGGACTTGGTTATATTACCCGTTTCGCGGTCAAATTTGCATAGTAAGGGTGGTGTAGTAGACGGTATTATTTTCAAACTCTACTGCTCACAATCTTATGTTAGAATGTGGTTTGCATAGTGAGTGGCAAGGTGAAAATGTAGTTCGGGAGCCACTCCTTGTTATCATACCCTTAGGTTAGTACTAAAGAGAATTCCTGAGGACTCTCTAGCACAAGCAGGCGATAGTATGTGAACGGCCATTTGTGGTGTACTTTTGATAAGAACTGGTGAGTGCCCTACGTTCCACGCACCCTTCCCACGACCCAACCCATTGTTTGCACTTGGCCACCCACCTTGGAGCTCCTCCACCCTTAAGCTTAGCCAAAAATAACCATTACCCTAACATACTGATAACTGTTTGAGACCGTTTCTTGTCCCATGACAGGCGGAAATGCGAGGACAGCTCAGGACTTCTCCCATATTACACCGATATTTATCAGAAACATATTTCAAAGGCAGAATTTACGATGAAAAGTTAGCTCATTGGAAATAAGGGTAGAGGTGGTCAGTGGAGCAGGGATGAAGAAGAAACCATTTGAAACGGCCCGAAACCCGAGAAATGGGACCCCTTCCTTGCCCGTTGATTTGCGCATTGATGCGACTCTCATCGCTGTGCCCTCTTCAACACTACGCTCTCTCTGCTATCTAATCACTCGCCACGTATAGACCTGCGGCGAGTGATTAGATAGTCGGTGGGCGTACCCCGCCAACCGCGCCAAGAGTGAGCCATGCTAGATCGCCGAGGTCAAATCTTTCGCTGCCAATTGCGCGTCGGTCAGCACCCTCAGGAGGTCCGCCTGTCTCCCAACTATGCAATTTTCCCCTTCTTTGACCTTCGTTCTTATCGTGAATTCCTCCTTTAAATGAGCTTATTACGTATCATGAGCGCTTTTGTCCTTATTTTTAGTATTGGAGAGCACAATTGAGTGCCCTCCCCTAGCTACATTTTCACCGAGTGGCGATGTTAAATCAAGCCTTAAAAAGGCAAAGTTCGGGCTCAGACCCACCTAATAAGCCCTTAAAGTGGCTAGAAGTGCATGGGACGCAGCTGCAGGCGACTCGCCAAGTTCCCGCATCCAAATGCGTCACTAAGGCGCTAGGGGCCAAGGACTTTGACACGCTCCTCCTGTTGCGACACGCTCCGCCCACCGCTCAGCAATGCTGATCTGCTATGCTCTCTCTTCTCGGATTTCTCTACCGCTCTCCGCGCTCACATTATCTCTCATCTCCCTGCCGGCCTTTTGAACTTCTCCGCAACGTAGAGCAAAAGGCTCGTATTTCCTGTGTATTTCACGAATTTTTTTCCTTTTTTCTCCACTGGCGGTCCACCTCCCACCCCTACATCACATTTGAGTAGAATTACCTCATCAGTTTAAGCTTGAATCCTGCCTTTAAGGTCGTTCTGAGCGCATGCGTGGAGATCTATGATTTCTTCATCGATGTCGTCATCGAAACGTAATGTAGAAGTTTACAGATGATGCACTCCTGAAGCCCTTAATTCTCATTAGGTGATGCTTCCATTGTACTCACGTGAATGGAAATGAGCTATTATATTCCCCGTAATCGGCAGCTATTGTTACAGTACATGCTACTATGCCTTTAAAGGAGGAATTCACGATTAGAATGAAGGTCGAAGAAAGGGAAACTGACCTAGTTGAGGGACCCACGGACCTCCTGAGGGTGCGAACTGACGCGCAATTCGCATGGAAAAATTTGACCTCGGCGACCTATCATGCCTCAAAGCTGGCGGGTCCGGCGATCTCCGCCCACCGATCATCTGATCACTCGCCGTAGTTCAATACGTGGCGAGTGATTAGATAGCTGAGAGAGCGTAGTGTTGAAGAGGGCACAGCGATGAGAGTCGCATCAATGCTCGAATCAACGGGCAAGGAAGGGGTACCATTTCTCGGGTTCTGGGCCGTTTCTCATGGTTCTTCCTTCTTTCGTGTACCACTCACCATCCCTAGGTTAATTTGAAATGGGTTGCTTTTCATCGTGAATTCGTCCTTTAACACAACCAGACGACCGTGTGGTATGATGTCATACCACACTTTTGCATGGGCAGACTAGTTTTCCTCAATTTATTTGGTGTTTTCTCCTGTTCCACAACGGTCCATGTACATTATTGAATCCGAAAAACTATTTCTTCATTACTGATAATGAAAACGCTAAGGATTGATGCCTATTGATGAGAGAATACGAAAAATGTTGAAGCAGTACGCGCACAACGGCGGTCGTCAACGTGTTAAAGATTCTTCGAAACCAACTTCTCTTGGAGCTTGCTGTCTGACATCAGTAGAAGGTAGCAGTCTGCCCCGCCAGTAAACCAGCTGACAATGAGAGTCTTGTAACGAGACTTCAGAAGACGAATAAGGCAGAAAAATTCTGTTGTGAGTCGAAGCACATGGCTAATAATTCAATAATGGAATACGGGAGTAAGCTTTGTTCCTCTGTAGGCTCATGTGCATATTATTTTTGTCTCAAAATTTATTTATATTTTTTATAACTATGCACTCGTCGGTGCACTGCAATAATTCGTCACACCGAATCAGTTATAAATCAGAAAGATTGATTCAAAATAAAATCAAATTCAGCACTATTTTCCCTACAAGCGGGAACTACTCAGACGCCAATAATTCGAAATCGTTGATGCCTAATAAGGCAAGAGTAAGTCAGTGCTCTTTGAATTTCCTTCTGAATCAGTGATTCGAGGGTAATTCGCGCCTAATTTGCAAGTCTGCCGCTAATAATTGAAGCATGCCGCTCCGCAAAAACATAACAAGTTGAAAACCTTGAAAATAGCCTCCCTGAGGTTTTACATCCCCTTGGAAATCCTGAGTTTCGGTAAAGTTTTCATGGCGTAAGTGAAATTTGTACTCAGACGATATCCAACAAAGATCATGGTTCCAAAATCAAATCATGGAAGCTGTGGTCGACGGGCGAATAATATCTTCTTCATATCTCGTGAGTGCGCCACATACTTGACCGCGTTTTGGATCGTAGAAACATTTGAAGGCATTCGTGTTTTTCTACTTCCTACTTCGTGAGCCAAGCAGCCCTAATTAGATAAGATTTCAAAGCTCTAAGCGTAAGCGCTGTCTTCCTGTCATCTTTTCTTGCTGCTCTTCACCTGAAGCTAGGGGTTACGATAATAGGTGGGTGCAGCTTGGGTACATGCACTAGTGCAAGCAGTAGACTCCGGCCGAAGGGAGCAAGATGTGGCCTTTTCGCGGCCAAAGGTGTGCTGTTGCAGCCGCCAAGCAGAGCTCCAACTTTGTTCTATAGGACGGTAGACTACACGATGCAGTTTAACTGTAATCCTGTCCCATCCGGTTTTTCGTAGAAAAATGCCAAAAGTGGGGATAATCTGCTCATTTGCTCATTACAAGGAATAGACCTTTATACGTACACAACGACAAAGCGCCCTTCAAAAGTAGAAAGCTGTGGTGGTTTTTACGGCGTACATTTTGTCCTTTACGGTATTTACTGAATGCTTGTAGGCACAGCGACAGAAGCTCCACCTCCTATCCGCAGTCATATTAAACAGTTCAATTATGGTGCGTGGACTGCGATTAAACTCTATCTTGATAAGGTTTCTTCGATCAGGCTCCATCCTGTGATTGTTCACAGTTTCGTGCCTGGACGTGTTCCTTACTCCTTTCAGCTTTTCAGTTCGTGCTTTGTTAATGCAAGAAAGTAATTGGTATTCCGCCTAGTACCCAAAAGCTGCAACCATAAATGACGCAGTTGCCGCTGATTTTTTTGAAACAAAGTCAGATGCGTCTGCCTTACGTTCTTTATATAAAAGGATAAAATAAAGCATTTGCCGTTGATCAATCCCTTTTTGGGATGCGGCACGCATTCTACTTCCATTTGTACATTCAGTGGCGTTTGAATGCGATGTGGCCTATACAATGACTTGCGGGGGCCAGCCGATGTTCAAGTCAGTGTTTTTATCCTCCCAGACAAGTCTGGTACCAATTAACCGACCCCGGAGGGATGGAAGGCTTGGTTGGCCCGGGCGACTCACGACCCAGGATTTGATCCCGGACCGCTCGCGTGGTGAGCGCCATATTTTTTACTCGGTTAAAGCCGTTTCAAACTCCACTCACACCAATGGCGATCGATGACCGGAACTTCTCAGCGAACGCCACTGCTGGTGCTGCCGGGCTGCAGCCGTCGAGCAGTCTCCCAGCGCCGTGACGTGATCGGGAAGAACATATGGGATCGTTCGCCGAAGGAAATGTTCTGCCAGATTACTACGATCAACTGCTGTCGTCATCATCAGCCGCCATTGAATTCGATATTTCATTTCAGGGGTGATAATTCTGATTAGCAATACTGATGAGTGATATCTATTAATAAGAACTGAATGGCGACAGATAACAGCGACGGTAGTAGCAAAATAATGTTGAATCACCGATAAGGACAGGGCGGAGGGCCGTCAAAATGGGAAAAAAAAATTAAAGGAAGCAGCGAATGAAAGGAAGCAGATAACAGAGAAAAGGTCACCTTCTGAGCACAGACTCAAGTTATTTCAACAGTCATTTATTTGTTTATTTATTTATTTATTTACTCCTAACTAATACCGCTGCATGGAAGACGTAGTAAATAAACCGGAAGCATCATCAAATTAACCCAGTGCACTCCCATGAACCCAACAAGTTCGTTTTTTGCCATAATCAAATAAGTTTTTCATTTTTTTCTTTCCTCCAGGTTTCCTTTCCTCAAAGAAGCGCAATAATAAAAAATCAGGGTTCATGGAGGCGACAAGGTTCAGATGGCTTGGGAAAGCGCTTTTGAAATTTCACGTCTACGCGGAAAAAGACTGTCGAGCGAGGTCACAACGGTCTCAGGACATCTGTCCAACCGTGAGCCTTGGCGGTTCAGCGTTTTGTAGTGATGTCTGGGAGCTCTCACAAGTGCACACTATCACAGCATCTCCTCTTTCTTTATCTTCTTCAAAAGGCTTAGTCCCAATAAGACACAAAGTGTGTGCTTTTCCAGCTACGCTCTCACCCTTTGGTTGACAGAAGCCTTGTAACCCTGTACACCCATCTAATACAAACACGCTTATCAGAGTACAAAAGGCTTCCCACGAACAAAAACGTCCACGCCGGTCGGTCCCCACTTCTGCCGGTAACTACAAAGGTCTTATCATTAATTGTTAGAGGGGCATATTTCTAGGCTTCGTTGTAGGAATTGTGGGAAAAAGTAAGTTACATAACATTAGTGTTTGCTGGAGGGGGCCCGTAGCGAGAACCTTCTAAGTGGAGATGGATCGCAGAATTTTTGAGATTTTTCTCATCGTCACGATTGACCCTGTCTTCGCTTCCGCACGGGAAGCATCGTGATTCATCACACACAAAACTGTGGAAGTTTCGACAACACAAAAGAACAGCTCTGCACCGTAAGGCTGCCTCAAAAAGCGCGGCCGGTCAACTAAGGAGTTCCGATCTGCAAGGAGCTGGCGAAAAAAAAAGAGAAGGAAAGATGAGTGAACTCGAAAATGGCAATTTCTCCTGAAAATGGAATCTGATCTAACTGGAAAAAAAAAATTGCGTGCCTCGCAATTAGCTGATGCAACCTGGAATTGTGGTGACGTTGAATTGACAATTCACATTAAAAAAGGAAGAAATTAACAGAGACAGCTGTCCCACGTGAATTTCAACCAAACAGGCGCACGCGGCCACAAAGAGTGCCTCTACGATTAGGTACCACGCCTGACCCGCAGCAAGCGTTCGATTTGATTTGAGTTTGAGCTGAATCAAGGTGCTCTTAGCCTTGGAGGAGGGAGGCAAAAGACAGAGCCTTTGACAACCGCGATGGAGTGGCATTGGGACTGAGCCCAGGAGAGGAGGGAGAACACCAAGGACAACAAAAATTGCTCATATTCTCTTCTAGAATCCCTTATCCTACTTAAGGTTTAGTCGCAGGTGGTGTAATTGGCGCCCACTCACTTGCATGTCCCTCTCGCGATATGGGCGCCGTAATTGAAAAACAAGTTTGGCGCGGTATCGTGTTTTCTGGTCGGTTAAGAGCTCATAATCTGTGAGCGCATTTTTTGCTCTACCCTCATCTCGCTCTTTTCGCTGCTCGTCTTCCGAATATTGATGATTTTCACTGACGGGTCGGATGCAGAGTTCATGTACCCTTACCCTTCTACGCTAACCTACAGGTCGTTCAATAAAACCTTAGCTCCATCTAAGACATATCCTCTAGAAGTTATTGCCTAGGGTTTCTGAGTGGAAGGAGATCGAGGGACACTAAAGGAAGGGGACAAGGATAAAGAGCATATGACATAAGACGTGAACCCTAGACTATCCTACGATTGGAACGGCTATACCTAAACCTTTCTGAGCTCCAGACTTGAACCTATTCTCCCCAACCACTACACCACAGAAGAAGGACATGTGCAGCAGGATTTGGATAGCCTCACGTCATAGGTTTGACCCTATTCGCTATGAAGACGGGTGGTAAAAAGTGAAGGCACAGAATCCTATCCAAGCCTATTCGATCGAGGTCATGTCATTAACGCGATGAGCTGTTTTTGCTCCGAATAGTAATTTATTGCCGCACTTTTTGCAAGTAAAACTTAGGTATTGATTGAAAAAGGTAATGTTCTGTCCTTGATGTATTTTTACGTTCGCTTCTCTGCTTCTGATAGGCTTACTCGAAAAAAGCTCCAGACTGCTAAAAATCTGTACCAAAACTTCAAGAGTTCAGACTCTTCAGGCTCTTATCAACAGCTGTACGCATGGAGTTGTTGCGAAAAGATGAGCTGCTGATAAGCAACAGAAAGAAAGGCGGTTCGCGATTTTTCTGTCAGTAGGCGATGTGTGTGGCGCAGCGGAAATAGGAAATAACTCCAGAAAACAGGTCCATAACTGGAATCCACCCTTGCTCGACTGACGCTACTGACATTGACTTGTTTTTGTTTGTTAACTGCTGTTTTTGGCCGCAGTTCGCCTTGCGAATGTTTCACAAGAATGCTGGGTTGTGAACAAAACTTTCGCCCCAGGCGGGACTAGAACCCGCACCTCTCGCTTTCCGGGCAAGTGCGCTACCAGTTACGCTACCGGGGCACCATTTCATCTCACCTTAGAGCCGAGTTCCGGTACGTCCCGTCAAGGAAATCCCGGTAGCGTGCGCGCGTGTCCGCTAAGCGAGAGGTGCGGGTTCGAGTCCCACCTTGGCGAGAGTTTTGTTTTTAACACAGTATTCTTATGAAACTGGCATTGTTCCTAAGGACTCCAGAAAACTATAAAGTGGCCGGCATCAGTGCTATCTGATGTTTAGGGATGCGTTTTTCTACCAGGTAACTTTTCTGTGAACAAAGGTGTCGAAAAGTGAATAGCCCACGTCCACAAGTAACTCCACTTTTGGCACAGTATGAGCGGTTTGTCCCCCCTCCGCCATCAGCTCCAACGTAACCTGAATTTACCACATTTCCCTAGGCTCACAGATTGATTTCCTAGCTCTAGTGATCGGGAAAGAATGTGTGATGCAGAGGGGGTACACGCCTCTTTTCATGGGTGTACCTGCACCGAGAAGTCCTTGGGATATAAGCCCCATCCAAGCCTAAGCGCTCTGGCAGCCCTGACGGTCCGGAAGAGATGTAAAGAGCCCCAACCGATGCCCCACTTCTTGGCTGAAATTTCGTATCTATCGTAAAAACTTGCAAGCAAGGAGACGATCACATAAAAAAGAAAAATGGAGAAGTGGTATGCAAGGTAAAAGTAGGCAGGTAAAAGTAGGTAGGTAGGTAGGTAGGTGTAGGTAAAAGTGGCTTCAGATAGAAGTAAGGTGCAGTAAATAGAAGAGCCGAGTGCGACAGCACCACTGGAGCCATTATGAACAATACCGCCTCTCTTTCGCAGCCGTTAGCGTCGAGAGTTACGTAAGCGCCAACGAGTTACCTAACCCTGATTCATGCCTGCGGATACATTCAAAAGATGGCGCTGATTCGAAAAGACAGAAAGGGCTGAAACAATCACGAGCATGACTCACGACGACCAACAGCAGCGCTCATATGACTTGCGTCCATCGCCGATCGCAGTCGCCTACAAAACGCAGATAGGGAGTGGTTACAGAATCGTCGAGAATTCCACGAACTAGCATTTTGCTATTCGCCGAGAACACTTCAATCAAACGTATAATTATTGATTTTGTGGAACATAATTATTGATTTTGTGGAACATATTATTTATTCGAAAACTTGAGAATATAAGAATTCGGCCTTAGCCAGCAATTTTTAAGATGCGTCATGCATTCTTATCTATTCAGAGTTCTAGACATGGTTCGATTGCGGTTTGTCCTGTGCAATTACTCGCGCGCTGCAGACAATATTCATGTCAGTGGGCGCTATCCCAAGATACGGGAGCATCGTGATAGCTGCGCAATTATAAGCATTTTTAACATCTCCTTTTTTAACGGAACTATGCCTAAGGCAGAGGAGTAGAGACTCCAGGGTGCGTGAGCAAGTTTAAATTTTCTCGATTTCTTGTCGCCCTCTACTTCAGCCTATAGAGTGCCCCCATATCTAGCGATAGCGCTTGTCAGTAGTTCGCCTCGCGGTTGATGGCGGTCAGCCGGCCCCGGGGAAACGTAATTGGAGTTCAGCCTGGCAAAATTCCAACGGGAGTCGAATTCCAGACTATTGAACGGAGGCTGGCAAACCTTAAACTGACGTACATTTGCTAAAGACAAACTCAGAACAGGAATTTTTAATAGTTATTACAAATGGTGAAGGCTTTTAAGCAACAATCGCAAGCGGACGAATCACAATAAAACAATTGTATTCCTGCACCCTCCCGACTTTCCCAAACCCATCCCAGACTTCCACAGAGTTCTGACCCTTTCAGAGTAAGTTATGAAAAGGCTTGCCCGTCTCTTGCGATAGCGCGCTCGTTCTCTGCTGCACGTTGTGGTATCATATCGGTAACGAAGGGCTCGTGCTGGGGTTATGTAACTCGTCATCGTCTAGATGACAAGGTTAAACCATGAAGGGAACAGGGGGGTGTTGTGAAGTTCAAAGAGCAAGAGTATAGTAGTTCGTTTCATTCATTTCATAGCTCAAGCTAGCCCTATTCCCCTAATAACTCCACTTTTCCTAAATTTCAGACGTACCTGGTGGAGCAAGATCCACCTTCTCGTTTCCTTATACAACCATAAGGATCTGCTGGTTATTTCGTTTCGGGATACAGGTACTTGCAGCAATCCTCGTGCCTCCCTCTCCACTTGTTCCTTCTTGAGACTTCCCAAGAGACTCACTACGGTAATCAGTTCTGTCTTACACGTTGAAAATGCCATTATAAAGTAATAGAAGAAACGAAGGCGAGAACAGACGCAATTTGACACCAATGGCTGACGAGGCAGGCTGCACAAAACGGGTCTTTATGAATAAGTACTACCGATAGAAGCGGAAGAGACCAAAAAACGGCAAAGGAGAGAATGGAGAAATGAGTGATTGCGATGCGAGTCTTCCATGTTATAATAGGAGTTAAGTCATTCAAGTTCAAATCCAGAATCACCAATAGTTACTGCTCATCGGGAGTAACGCACTGCGTCGAACTGACTATCGCATAGGTTTATGCTACAGTAACCAGAGAAAACTATCGTCTGTCGTCGATATAATGTGTATGACTCTTGTAACTTGAGCGCTGTGGGATAACTTGATTGTGAAAAAGTGTTAGGAAAGATTATTTATTTATCTAATTGTCTTTGCACATAGTGGTGCTGGTAGAAATTATCGATCACTGATTACGGTACTGATAAAAAAATATTATGCACAATTTATTTGTTTATTTATTATTAGCAACGGTTCTTTTTTTTTATTTATTTGAGCAATTTCCGATTTTTCCATTATTTTTTTTTGTTATTCTTGAGTGTGCAGAATGATTTCGCGTACAGCCAAATGCTCAATAAGGCGCGTCATTGAACGCATAAATAAATAAATAAATAAATAAAGGAACCTGCGTATGAAAGTATGAGGAGGGCTGAATGGAGCGGTCACAAAAAATCAGTTGTCACATCTAAGCCGCAGGTTTCGGTGCTTTTCTGGGATTGCTCTAGCTTTCCCGCAGAACCGCTGAAGCATAGATGTCGAGTGAAACTCGTTGGGGGGGGGGGGACTCCACGTTATTTTTATCCGCGGCACTGCGGAAGAATTCCTCTGACCTTACCCTAGGGCATAAGCGATAATTAGGTAAACAAGCACATTTCAGAAACTATGTTTAAACGACGCGGTCGATGTGTGCCTAATCAGCAACACCTGCTCCCACCTTAGCGCATGCTATGGCATCGCGATCATCACCCGGTTCCTGACCACCCTTGACGACTAAACAATGATGTCATACCCTAGTTCAGGACTAATATTTTTTTGGATCGAAACCGTGCAAGCCCCTTAACCAGGAAAGGTCTTTCAGGGCGTGACAAGCTTTTTGAAAACGGTCTTTTGCATGATATAGGGCACATGCGCGGAACCACAGAACCATGTTAATTTTTCCTGAACGGCCCTCTGAATACCAGAAAAGGGGTCCCTAGTTCGATTCCTCGTGGTGACAAATTTTTGCATTTCGAGTTGACGTTTCCAAAATTCGCGCAAAATGGAGTTAGCATGAATAATTAGTACCATATTCATGATTAGGACCGTCAGTAACCCTTACAAATAGACTTTGATTAAAAAACAACTGGTGAAAAAGAGTGGGGACATCAAGCGCCCTACGTGGTGTCACAAATTTTACCGTTTTTCATCGAGTTCGGATGGAATGCCCCCTGCCCCAGAACTCGAAGTTGCACCTCTATCTCTAGTCCTCTATGAGTACTGAGTTAAGTTTCCCAGACATAGTACCCTATGTCAGCCAAAAAAACGTGATCGAAGAAAGAAAAAGAAGATGAAAAGGTGTGGGATAGGAGCGTGCATTCGCATTCCATCGCCAGCTCACGGAAGATATGTAACAAAAACATCCGGCCAATGAAATATCACATCATCATATCCGATGATTTGCGCTGATAGCAGTCTCTGGTAGACAAACGTCACCTTTTTTCTGCGTATTACGGTAGCGAATAACAAATGGTTCATTTGTGATTTCAAAGTAGGCCTTTAACCTGCGACTGTCGTCGTTCACAGCTTTCCCGGGGCGCGAAATGAACTTTCGGAACAATGAGGTCACGGTTGCAAATTGATTATATTCCCTTGCTCCTTTCCTTACCGCAGGAAAGCCAAGGTGTTTCTAACACTCTGGTCTTTCTCGAGATAAACGACCTTAGAACGTTGCCGAAATTGGCACTCTAAAGTAGTGGAAGTAAATGAAATCCTTCAAAACGGTGCTCTGAGAAGTTTCTAGGCACAATGACTCGTGTGATAAGTAACTGAGTGAAACCAAAAGTTAGGGGGAGGGATCCATTTACTTCGGCCTCTACTAATGGTAGATCAAGATAAAGGCTAAGACTATTCCCTACGGTAAATGTTAACTTCCAAAAACTCTCCGGTGAAATGGCCCAATCATCGACATCCACCCCAGGCTTTTTGCATTTTTGCATATTTTCAGTAAAGTCAGTACTGTGGAAGTCCTCCTGCTCCACCCCTACCCTTGCCCGTTGGCTAGGCAAAACGAAATTCAGCCGGCCCTGCTTCGTTGGCTCTTAAAGTATTCGCGGCCACTCCCGAAAGCATCAAACTAGCCGTTACCGAAAAGGCTAGGTTCAACTACGTGGGTAACACAAAAGTCTCTCCAATCAGCGTTCTCAACGAACCTCATCTTAGATTCTTATACGTTAGCGACCGCGAGGCAGAATCAAATTCAGTGCGCCCTACCAACTCAATTTGTCAGCCAACAAAAGAGTAAACAGGTGACTGGGTCGGGAATAAATGTTTACGATGCATGTCCTTGCATGCTCTCAGCTTTGTAACTCTCAAGAGTGTGGTGTTTGACGCAAATGGGGTACCTAGGGGTCATTAATAGCCTATGTTCAGCAGGTTGAATCATCTTCTTTAAAACAGATTGGTATATATAAGTGATATTGATTGTAACGTACACTAATATCAGGCATGCTAAAAAAAGTTTTGGAGCAAGGGGCAAATGCATAAGAGGAAGTGGCTTCAGCAGACCTTTATGAATCACCAGGTATGCGTTATAATCGTACGCGCAGATCGGCAGACGGTAGTAAAATACTAGAGGCAGATCTGAGGAAAGAAACCCGCGTCTCAACTGAAGCAACAAAATCGATAGTCCTTTTCTATGTCACAAAAAATAACTCATCCTTTATATCGGGCTTAAAAGCAATGCTGAGGTTGCGTTAACAACATTCGCAACAGATGAGGATTTCGAATCTGCTTGCCACAACCCTTGCCTTACGGCGATAAATGTGACTAGAAGTTAACTGACCAGAGACGATTTTCATCCCCACCCAGCTTTCAATCAGAAACAACAAAAATCTTTAAATGTCATTCGAAAAACGAACATTGTAATAATATAAAACAGGCTTCTGAATTGTGGCCAAGACGCCCAACTGGGCCGGTAATTGATCCCAGGACAAGAATTCCTTGACAGCCGAGCTATCCATTACACTAACGGGCAAAAACAAGCAGTAGATGTAATACATCATGGCAGTTTCCAAAAGAGCAGTACTGTACAATATGTCCTGAATACATATTTCAAGTTGGCCTCCTACTTTTTTGCTCAGATTCCCCTTACACTTGTAACAAGCAGGTTATTGATTTGGTAATTGATTGTTTTACTGATATCACTTACTAATTCAGTGATGAATAAGCATACCTGCCAGATCCTAATCGATAAATATAACAACTTGACAAATGAACTGACCGCATACCAGATCTGTATGGACTGCAAGAAATTCAGAATAAACTGTGAAAATATATTTTTCAAAATAATTTTCTAATAATAGCTTAATTGGGGTTATGACACGATTAGTGGTGATGTAAAGTTGCGAATAATATTTGTATGTTGAAGATGGAGACAAGATGGATCGGACGCGGACGGGCGGGGGTCGTACGGAGACGGGTGGACGGATAGATGGGGAGAACGGGAGACGTGTGAGACGGCCTTGAAAGCCGCAAGCGAGACGGCAACACCCACATGGCGACGGCGGGCGAGGCGCGCCACTGAAAGACGGAAAAACGATTCCATCTCGTTTGCAAATTTACGCATCGCCGAGGATGGGGCGGGTTCGGAATTTGCTCACTAAACCATTATTTGTCCGAATTTTCAAATGTCAACTGGAAAAGGGTTAATACGTTTAGACGTTAATTAATCTCTTTCAAAGGCGCCACATTAGTGGTTTTTTGTGCTAAAATTTCGGCGGCGATGGAATCTGTGCGTGACCTGCACGCGAATATTTATTTCACGAGAATGAATTCTGCAGAGGTTGAATGACACCAGCGGGATAGCGCTAGGATAAGCTCGGCCTTCGAATCAAAATCGGCAGCGGACTATTCATGGCTTTTTGTTAAAGGGAAACCTTACGATAAGGTCACTGGAGGGATGCCCCAGCCAGCGGAAGGTAGAGCGAGCTAGGCGTAATAGGGCTCGGGGGGGGGGGGCAGTCGTCGCCGCGGCAGCATAAAATTCGTGAGCCAGTGGGCATGTAACCAATTCAGGGGGTCGGGATGAGGGCAGTCGGGTGTCCCCCAAGAGGCCCATCGCGCGGCGAAGGAAGAGACGCAGATGCGGCAAAGGACGAGTCGCAGCGCGTGCTGTGCGATATGAGACGTAGTATGGTACACTCTATTTAACCTGACGCCTAACCGCTACAGTATGCGCTGCGACTCGTCCTTTGCCGCGTCTGCGTCTCTTCCTTCGCCGCGCGACGGGCCTCTTGGGGGACACCCGAAGGCAGTCACTTAACATGCGCAAGAAGCTGGAATGTTCGAGTTTACAATAATTCGCTTAGCCGCGGCGGCGATTGTCGCTCCCCCCCCCCGAGCTACATTGCACCGCGGGCTACAAACACATAGGATGTTCCGATTGCCAGGAGAGAGGCTGAGATCAGTTTGTTAGGTACAAGTGATAACTAGTAAAGAGGGTTTGGCATCCTCATACTAACTTGAGCTCTAAACAACTCCAACCTACGAGCACAGGACTCATGACCCGATTTCGTTCACAAAAAGTTTGCGCAAGTTGGAGCACCAACTGGCCTTGGTAGGAATCGTATTGCATCGTCTCGGCGAGTTCAGATTTATGACTAAGAATATGGTGCACTTCCAGAAAGCCGAGCGATCCCTCTCCTCAAACAAGCTGGCATAGATTGTGATATAGTCACTAGAATCGGAACTCATGACTTTGGGAGGGAGGGGGGGGAGACATTCGAAACAGGGCCTTTAAAAACCGAGTAAGGTGACACTGAGACTAAGTCCAAGAGAGGGGAGAGAGGTTAGAGAGAAAAAAAACTGCTTGCGTCCACTCCCAGAGTCCCTTCCACTCCCTAAGGTTTAGTTCCAAGTACTGTAAGTGGCTCATTCATTTGAGTGTTCCTCCTAACGAGATTAGCGCCCTAAATTCTATCACGCACATTCAATTGTCCAAGCAAAATTAAATAAGAAAATGAGGCGGCGGAAAACAGGTTTATCCTCGAGCAATTCAACGAAAAACTGCAAGGTGACTAACAGTCACGTTTTTTTAAAGCTATACGTCGTGCAGTTGTTCCCGACAAAACCCAAGTTCTAATTTTCATTTTTGGGCGGAAGTGGTGTAGTGGCAAGTGGCGCGCTTACCACGCGAGCGGTCCGGGGATCAAATCCTGGGTCGTGAGTCGCCCGGGCCAACCAAGCCTTCCATCCCTCCGGGGTCGGTTAATTGGTACCAGACTTGTCTGGGAGGATAAAAACACTGACTTGTACATCGGCTGGCCCCCGCAAGTCATTGTATAGGCCACATCGCATTCAAACCCACTGGCCGATGTCATAGTTTGCGAATCGAGCGATTCGCTAGCGAATCGCTGATCCGAGCGTTGCGCCAGCGAATCGAACGTTGCACCAGCGAATCGAACTTTGCGCCAGCGAGTCGAACGATGTACCAGCGAGTCGAACTAGGTACCAGCGACTCAATAGTGGCGGGACCCAACGTTTAAAGGAAGCCCGCCACTTTCAAACAGTGTCACGTGACAGTGGACACTGTTTGAAAGTGGCGGGCTTCCTTTAAACGTTGGGTCCCGCCACTATTGAGTCGCTGGTACCTAGTTCGACTCGCTGGTACATCGTTCGACTCGCTGGCGCAAAGTTCGATTCGCTGGTGCAACGTTCGATTCGCTGGCGCAACGCTCGGATCGAGCGATTCGCAAACTATGACATCGGCCTACGAATATACAAAATGGAAGCAGAATGCGTGCCGCATCCCAAAAAAGGATTGATCAAGGGCGAATGCTTCATCCTTTAATTTTCATTTTACTGGTGCTCTTGTGTAAAGCATTTCCCATTTCCTCACCTCGCGGTGGGAATCACTTATAAACAAAAATGTGAACGATGCCCGAGTCAGAGAAGGTGCTAGAGCGGAATATAAACAGCATAGAATAAATTAATGAACATTATTCAGGAAACCTTGAGTGGAATAGGAAATTTCACTTATGAAACCATTGCAATTCTTTGCACATTAGATTCCCCGCTCTCGCGCCCCAGGGTGCTGGCAATTGCCTGAAATTGATAAGTTCCTTTGCTTACCCTATTCAAAAGCAGTGTCAAGCTGAAATGATGTCGTTTATTCGAGGCCACAATCATCTGCCAAGCGACCCTCCGCCAGTTTCAGTAACGGTTTTCAATATAATTGTAATGACAGCTACGAAAGGAAGTCGTACGCATGGCGCGCCTCAGAATGAATTGGTAGAGATTGGCAAATTTTTTTTTCTCTATCTTTTTGATCCCGGTCGCTACCACATCGTACCACCACCCCTCCACCCACCCCTTCAGGTTGCGTTCATCATTCACGATTTCGGAAATTAGGAAATTTGGCGATAATGAGAAAGACGTGTTTCAATAGACAGACTAGGAAGTCCGTAGATAGAATAGTAGGGGATTAAGATATTTCGCCGAATGGATTGGATACGTATCGATTGAAACCGCTACAGAGTAGTACATCACCATACTGCGATATAGGGATAGTGGAGAATGATGAAATTCCGTTGACAACTAGATGAGTACTGATTGATCTGAACGGTTTTTTTTTTGGGGGGGGTACCTTAACCCTAATTTCTTACTCAATATGTATTTGACCTAGCTAGCTCTGACCTAGTCTTAATGACCTGTCGGCTTAGTCTCCTAATCGCCCAAATCGTCGAGTATGAACCCGGCCTGAAGACTGCAAATGGGTGGAGCCCAGGGTGCCGGGATCTTTTCGAGAACTGAGAGGAACACGGCAAATTTAGCGTAACTGTTCAGCTTTAGCAGTTTTCGAATAGACAACTAACAATTTCCGATTCCAAATACTGACACTTTACACTTGCAAATAAGACCAAAGATGTTTCCTCGCATGGCCTCGGACAGCACCGGCACCACAAAAAAACCGTAAATAAGACTCCATCGTTTGGCACACTTTAAATGGACAGTCTATTGATTGGGAGTTGCCCGGATGAAACAATTAGCCTGCAACCAGGACTCACTACCGGCCTTTCTGCCCATGGCCGATATGCACCCTTGGTAAAATCTCAAAGGCAAAGTCCGGAAACGAGACCGGTGATTTGGTGGTTAAAAATATTTTTAAAAACCAACCCTTTTTTGCAAGCTGGCCACGAGGAGATGTGAAGTAATCGGCAGTGAAATCGATAAAAACGGAAGATATTATCGCAAAGGCGCTAAAAATAAGAAGAAACCGTCGCCAAGGACCAAAATAAAGAGCCCTCTGCAGCAGCGGCCATGCTGACTTGTGGGTGGAGTCACTGGTGTTGGGCGGGCCAATGCTGCATTCCTCCGGCAGGGTCAACCCTATCGTTGTTACTTTTTGAAAAATTTTTACGACCCCCTCCCCGAAGGTGGATTTGATACGACCTCCTTTTCCACGCCTCAACCGCCTGTCTCTATAAAATTTCAATTCTCATAGCACTCAACCCCCACCAAACTCCGCCCACACTTTTTTACTACAAATACGGGTCTCCGGACATCTGTCAACCGTGGGACTAGGCAATTCAGCGTTTTGTTGTGCTGTCTGGGAGCTCTCACACAAGCGCACTATTACAGAATCTCCGCTTTCTTTACCTCCTTTAAAAGGCTTAGTCCCACTACCACAAAGAACGTCTGCTTTTCCTTCTACACTCTCACCCCCTGGTTGACAGAAGCCTTGTAACCAAAATTCGCCCGTCGAGCGCGTAGGTGTGCGGGGGTAGGATATATACGCGCGCTGAAACGGCAACTTTTTTCCTACGCCCCATTCAACAGTTTCACCTCAAACTCACATGTGGTTTCAAACGACTGAAACGGGTACGACCCCCCCTACCCCCCGTTGTTACTAGTAACAACATAGGGTTGACCCTGTCCTCGGGTCTTAGCGGTTCGACCTTATCAAATCTTAAACATTCTGTACATGCTTTCTACTTGCGTGCCACTGCACTTTCCTTGAAAAAAGCTTAGCTCCGACTAGAATCCCAAACCTCACCTCCAAGTATCACTGTCGCCTCATTACCTCGCTACATTGGAATCCAGCAGACTAGTAGTTGAGACGTGAGTACAGCAAATAAATTCTTGACAAATGAAGAACATCTCAAAGACAATCAACACAACGGCGCAAAGCGAAGGGGAACGAGCAACTGTTTGTCTTGGAATCAATGGCAAAGGGTGTTCTTCCTCGGATCAGCCTGCAAGTAATTGCCGAACCTAAAAACGGCGCCACACACTTCAAGTGCAGAGAAATGGGGTGAGTTAGCAGGCGATGTTTAAGTGGTTCCATAATTTTGCATGCCAACCTAGTATTTCTTTCCCATAACCATTCAAGAATAAATTTACTGCTTCTGAGTCACGTTGTTATGCGTTTCTCAAGAGGACAAAAAGGCCGCATTCCTCTGAAAGTGGTTTTCCTGGAAGAAAGGTGCATTACGTACTCCTAGCGTATTAGAGGAATGGGAATTGAACACGGCCGATTGGGTGTTCACCGTAGCAGATTGATATGACAGATATGATATCGCATTGTCAGAGGATCAATCATCGAGTGGAAAATTGCTCGCGAATTAGGACACACGTCTCATCGTGTCCGTTCCATCGAGAGCTTTTTCCGAACGGTTGTTGCTGGACGGAAAATGCACTTGGTGGCCTGCGCCCGACGACGTGCTACGTCTCAGCCAGCCACGCACGCGCGCAGCCGTGGTGCTCAACAAAAACCCCGTATCAACCAACCATCGCGAAATTACTCAACGTTTCCATTGGCGACCAAGAAAAATGCAGTGGCTGGCCTGAGCTGAGAAGAGTGAATGGTGGAAGGAGTGTGGGGGGGAGAATATTATGGAAAAAAAAACTGCAAAATAGCCAAAATGTCATGTGAAGACAGGAAGCAGCAGCATGGTCGGAGTAAGAAAGGATTTTACTTATGGCCAAGAAGGATGTGGCCAGAATCTTCAGTGAGAACCACTTTAGGCTGAAATGAGCACGGCTTTGGGCAAAAAAGGTCCTTCTTAGTGATGAGGGGCATATTGGTGTTCAGAGCACCCAGAACACTTAAAAGCTCGACAAACTATTCCTTCATTATTACCGTAACTGGAATCGAGCAAAGACCTTGCGAATAATTTGTTTGTATAGGATAATTAATTCATCTATCCACAAGCTCGCACGCACTTTCCGCAACTCCCAAGTTACCGTAACATAGCATTATCACTGCACAATACCTCTGGCCCAGCGCCCAGGTTGGGCAGAGTATTGTGCAGTGACGAAGTGCTATGGCTCCACTGTTCGATTGACCAATTTCAAGGAATTTTACGCGTGAGGTCGACCCCCCCCCCTTCTAGAGCTAGAGGGTCTCGATGCAACCCCCAGGGTCAGCTCTATTTGGAATTTTTTCACGACCCCCACCACCCACCACCATGAGACTCAGGAGGTCCACCAGTAACGGCCACCACCCTTATGCCATCAGAACTGTTTACGTATAGTATTTACTTCTGAGACCAGTGTTGCACAAGGGCCAACCACCCACATTTCTTCTAAAAGATAGCCATGTCGACGCCGAGAGCGGCGGGGGACAATATATTAAACCTTTTTCTCGTAGCACTCCACCCAAAAGCGTAACAGCGTTGCACACCTATCCTCCTTCGTTGAGTCGCTACGGATGCCGACGAAACTCGCCTCCACTAGTCCCCCCTCCCCTTTTCGTACGACGAACACGACTCTCCCTCGTTTGGACTCAATGTCCAAGGGCGGTTGACCCTGCCCAAGAAGGCCCAATGAAATAGGAGTTAACAGTTGGCACACACCGGGGCAAAGTTTAACCATAACTGTGATCAGTTTGCGGACCACTCACTGTCTCCACCAAAATAAACAGAGCAGATTTGCATTTCAAGACTTTGTGCCTACCGTTAGAAGGAGAGGCTTGGCCTACTGGCTGGCAAGGCTTTTGGCAAATCGGCGATTCGCGGAAAACTAATGAGCAGAACGGCCCTGAGCAAGAATTAGGCGCGCTTCGCGCGACTAGAAGGGGGAGGCGGAGTTCGATAAGCCGGACGGACGCAGAACGCTCACCCCTTTCCTAGACATTTTAATGCCCTGTACAGCTTTCAATTGCGCGGCCACCTATTTCACGCGCTAGGTCTTCACTTGTCAGGAACTCATAGGCCATGTCGACAAACGGAGCAGAACTTTCCAAACGTTCATGCAGTCAAACGACCCTGAGACTGTCGCCAAGAAATCGGCACGAAACAGTAGTCCGGTTTGGTTGTTGGAAACGCTGCGCTTAGTTTTTCCTCCACTGCTGCAACCTCTCAGCTGCCTCAACTTCCAATCCCATGGCTGACGCAAGTTTATGGCTCAGGCCCAACAAACCAACCCTGCCTTTGAGTACACTCGTTTCCCTATGACATACACTGAAAGCGGTTCAATTGGCAGATTGAATAGAGGCGCTCGGTTAAATTTTTAGGCTGGTCTAAAACTATATAGAGGTGGATTAATATTCCTTAACCATCACCCCGCAACAACCGATTCCGTCAAATGTTGCGGGAGCTCGGTTCCCGAGGCTTGTGTCAATGGAACGCGCGTGAGGATGACATTCACGTTTCTCCATCACTACCACTGAGAACCTTCACAGCTAGCAGGTGTAATGTACCGGTTGCATATCTATAAGCAGGCCAGTCCGTTCTTGTGAAAAGCCACTCACTTGTTTCGGGGGGGGTTTCATGCAAGCCTGTTAAGTACACTACACAGTAGTAACCGCAAGCTTATTGTTGAGTCTCATCTGTTCCATGGTGAATGGGAATGGAGTTGCTGAAGACAATTTGCAGGAAACTATGGTCTTCTCCACATCGTAAAGACGTCCGAAGAAGCGTTGAACGAAACGATAAAGGTTTCATCATTCTAAATATGATCATGCGCATAAGCGAAAGCAGAGCTGTTGCTTATAAAGACGTGGTTTGTATAAGTTCTTTGGACTTGTTCGATAAATGAAGAAAGTAGATTACAGGTGCAATCGGCTCACAACAAGCTCCCAGAGATCCAAAATGGCTATCATTAAGAAACACTAACGTGATAAGCATGAGGTCGCGAATATGGGCCGGTAAATCAAGGAAAAAAGAAACCACTCGCGGTCGGTTCGGGGAACATCGCCCTCCTGACTATCCGCGAAGGCGTAAATTAAGGAATTGCTCACCTGTCGTAATATGCTGTGCTACAGGTGAGGTGAGAGACGGGAAACGGTATGAGCGTAGGGAGAGCGAACAGATGAAAGGTCCCAGGATAAGACCCCAACGACGAGGAGACAGTAAACTGAAGCGGTTGAAAGGCTGTGTTCTTTACAGGCCCCCAGCATGTCAGCGAGCGAGTTTAGCATGCGGGACGTCACATCGGGCATTATCGTCAAGAAGTCGTAACCACAGAGATCCACAAGATGTTGATGTACGCCATTCTGTCAAACCTGAGCCTTATTAAGCCATCTCTCCAATACACGCTTCACCGCTCGCATCTTAGCAATTCTCGGATTTCTCGGACCGGGGGAACTAGACCTAATAATATGGTTCTTATCCAGCGTCGCGTTGTGCGGAATTGGGCCCATAGCAGGAAGCTCAGAGATTTTCAATTAGATTCGCGTGGATGAAGATGTCCCCTGCCCAGGGCTAGAGTAGGTTAATGAGGGTAGGGTGAGTATTCATTTCAGGAAAGAAACCTTTGCAAAATTCCTTTTGAAATACGGCAGCCACCGGGACTTGTTACGAATGGGTTAAGAATAACATCGAGCTGCAGGATGAGGTCTCTCCTGTTTCTAGCACCAATTTTGTGAAATGATTGCTGACATTAGCGCGAGGTTAATTTTCCTCTGTCATGGATGAACTCTCATTATAAACTGCTGGAAGAATCAAACAGAGCTTATCGATTTTGCCCTGATTATGGCGTAGAAAGATTTACAGTGAATGGTTTGTTGAAGCTCCTCCAAGATTCTCAAAGTTTTTCCTTAGAGGTCGATGTCCCGCTTTGGCGAGGAAGATTTAGACTATGATGAGGGCAAAGAAACCAGAACCTAATCCTGATACAAATGCCGTAATCTTAAAAAGGCCTCAACAAAATACCTTTTATTTTGAATCAAACAGAGCAGTTTACCTGCATATAGCCTCTTCCACACATGAACAAGATAAATAACAAACAAATAAATAAATGAACGAATAGTAAATAAATAAATAGAATAGAATAAAGACAAAACCAAGAGCCAAAGCGTTGATCCAAATGGACACCTAGATAGAGGCGGGAGTACATAAGGAATCAAAAAGAAGAGCAAAAGTCTTCAACGCTAATCAACAGGTACCTTCTGTAGATACGCCGCTTCTAATTTCGTTCAAAATCGAAGTGTCTGGTCAAGTGAATAAAATTGAATAGTCAGCAGTGTCCCGAACCGTAACGTCTTGCGAAGGCCGACGGCGTAAACGAAATAAACCCTATGAGGTCATAAACAACCAGCGGTGCCATAAAAGCCGTTGTTTTACAGGTGTTTGCGAGAGATTACAACCCACGGTTTTACGGATAGCTGCCGAGGGTTTCCGGAGAAAAACCGAAACAGATGGCCGAGCAAGAGGAATTTTTGCCGGAAAGTGCCGATGAATTCTGCTGCCTAGCAGTGCTGGAGGACGATGGGTTTTCGCTGTTGGGATCGAATCGTTGAAATTTATTCGTTTAATTTTTCCCTTATTTAGAAGATTTTGATGCTAGCCTTATCTGAAAGGGAAAAAAACACAAGCTTCAAAGGCAGCCTTCGTGAGCCTTGTGAAGACCTTGGTTGCTACTTTGAAATCTCAAAAGTTTTCTTTTGTGACCAGCGCATACTGTAGAAATAGATCTGTAAATTTAACAATGCGCTCAAATTCACAAAACATGTTTGAATGCCAAACAAACCAAGAAAAGAATGATGAGAGGAGAAAGATTGTTAAGCATCATATATGAACAATTCTGGGTTCAAAGTGAAAGCTAGAACACAATCAGAAACGAATATTACACACATTGACGACCGCGCGCGTTTTGGCTTTTTTGGCCGTGTGGGACCGGGCCGATTTTGCGAGTGCGACCGCCGCACCTCGGATCCGTGAATTTTTATTGATAACTTTTTAAGCACCAGTGGTACAAAAACATCTCAGTAACAGTCAATGCGTAGAAGGTAATAGAGTATATAGTGACGAAGTTCCGATTAAAGAACATGTAATGGTAATGAAAAAGGAAACTTTAGTCATTTTATCTGTAGTGGATGCCAAAAGCTCTTTTGATGTGGTTATACCAAGTGAAACATGTATTTTTCTGTCTCTTTAGATTTGCATTTACTTTCACTACCCTTTTTTATTGACGTGTTCATGAGAATAGCATGAAAACTATTAATGAACCAAGCCGCCGGTTTCGGTGAGCTTGGAAAACTTCTTCTAAACTGGAGCATATTTGAACAAACAATGACCTATGTCGTTCACAATAATGTTATGTTCTAATCCATAGAAGAGAGACAAACAATTCGGGAAAAAGCTGCGCATGCCCTAGAAAAAGGGATGATAAGGGTGAGACGCGGTAACGCGTCTCAATGTCCAACGAGGTGCGCAAAGTGAGACGCGTTACCGCGTCTCAATGTCGTCAATGTGTTAATGAGCCTTTTGTGGCTAGAAGCGCTAAGGTACGCAAGTGCAGAGGTCGCGTTACTTCCCTACGTCGAAAAGCGTTACTTTAGACGCTAGGCGCTAAGGACTTTGGCAGACTCCACCAGTACTGTCATGCTCCGCCCACCGCTCGATATCTTGTCTGCGTCGCAATGTTGATCTGCTATGCTCTCTCTACTCGGACTTCTCTAGCGCTCTCCGCGCTCACATTATCTCTCATCTCCCTGCCTGTCCTTTTGAACTTCTCCGCAGCGTAGAGCAAAAGCTCGTATTTCCTGTGTATTTCAGGATTTTCTTTCCTTTTTTTCTCCACTGGCGGTCCACCTCCCATCCCTACTTCCTATTTGAGTGGAATCACTCCATCAATTTGATCCTGGTTCTTGCCTTTAAGGTCTTCCACAACTCTACTTCAGTTCAAAATCCATCCGGAAGGCGGCGGCCGGCTCTGTTGTACCTGCTTTCTCAATACCTAGTCCACGCAGCATTTTAATATTTGCTCCTCACGTGATGTTCGTCATATACCGACGCCATTCGGAGACTAACGCTTGACAGGAGGAGACGAACAGAGGCGTTTTTTTCATTATTCCTAGAATGGCCCTCTTGCTGCATACCGCTAATAACAGGAGTCCCTAATCGAATTCCTCGTGTGACAATTTTGTTGCATTCGACGTTGACGTTCCGAAAATTCAACTGCAAATGATCTTAGCGTGAATAATTAGTCCATATTCATGATTAGGAACGTCAGTAACCCTTACAAATAGACTTTGATTGAAAAACTGGTGAAAAAGGTGTGACTAGGGACCCCCTTTTCTGGTATTCAGAGGGCCGTTCAGGAAAAATTAACCATGGTTCTGTGGTTCCCGCATGTGCCTCCTATATCTGCAAAAGACCGTTTTAAAAAGCTTGGCAGACCCTGAACGACCTCCTTGTAAGATAGCCCCATGCCAGTGTTTTTGCCCTCCTTCAATTGGTATCATTAACATAAACCCCGTGAACGAAGAATTCATTGAGGGCAGAGACCCAGATTTGTATGCCCGCATCACGCGCGCGTGAGGGCCGCCCCCTACTTCCACCATCACCACTCTGACTGAGGCGTTGAAGGGCGTATCGTGAGTTGCAAGTGAGGAAGCAATGAGGTATATACAGCGAGGATAAAGAAGCCCAACTACGCGAACGGTCTGCAATATGCTCGACCCACCACTCAGGAACACGTATTCTCTCCCAACATGACGATTATCCTCGAGTGTCGAGTCGAGCAAAAAACACGGCGCCATGAGATGTAAAGAAAAACCAAGCCGCATCTACAAAATCTGCGCCGCGGCACGTAAAACGACACAGCATCGGCATCGGCGCCGTGTGTTTCGATGAACGAACGTAGCGGTAGTCGAGGAATTTCCAAGTGTTCGGGAAAACGCCTCGACAAGGGGAGTAACACGACGCATCGAGGCGCTGAGATGAGTTTTTCCCAGCGAATGCACTGGTGATGGATGATATCGGTGTTCTCTTGGAAATCGAAAATCAGAAAAATACCAGAATCACATCGGGGGTTAGTCTTGCAAATATGGGGACGGGTTGAATGAACAGGTCAAAAATGAGCATGGATTCAAGATGAAATTGTCATAATTTTGGCAAGTAGAAAATAAGAAATTTCTGCGCCATGTATTTGACTTCCACTCGAAAATGTGGAAACACATGAATGTGCAACTGGTTTTACCGAAAAGAGATAGTCTAGGTAATTTTCTATACACTGCTGCATATAATCCTGTAAGATCACCGGGATCTGAGAAAGGGAAAAACTTTCGATTGGCGGGGCAAAGCAAGTGAGCCTAATCTTTTGGCTGACGGAATGGCGGAGCGGCCTCTCTGTCAACACGCCGTTAGTACATCAATTCCTTGAACGAAACGAGGAATAGCTGAACGACGACGGAGTTTGGTGACCCCTGACTCCAAAAAAAGTTTAGCCCACGTCGCAATCGGCTTCTCGGTTCACTAATTCCTTTGTAAACCAATGACCAACATTAAGCTGAAAATCTGGTCGGTAAACCCGACCGATACTGAGCCGATTTGACCTATTGACTAACTGCGGAGGGCATTCAGCTTCCCATGGAACTTTGAATCAAGGCTCAGATTTGTCAGTAGAGCTCCAAAGTAGCACGAAAAGGAAGTAAAAAAAATTCATGAGAAATGAACCTTGGCGCTCATCCGGTAAGGGGGGCATTGTGATGCAACGTCTAATAGCTGCCCTCACCCCCACCCCCTGAACTGCTTCACTCCCCCTGGCTCACGGGGTCCCGTACTTCGAGAAACCTGTGCGCCAGACTTAATGCCCCCCCTCCCCCTTACTATATGAGCGCCCGAACCTTCTTTTTAAGATGCTCTGCAGACATGTTTTTTGCACAAGATTAGCAATGAGAAAAACAAACTGTTAAATAGAAATGGAGAAATGAATGAACACCAAACAAAAGAGGAAGAATGAAAAAATGGCTAGTAGGAACTATCTGTCACAACTAACAAACTTACCTTTCTAACCACTACCTCGAAAAAAGACTGACCGTTTCCTTCTTCGCTACAATTTTGAAAAAAGCTGATAGCGTTGGCGTACAGATTGTGATTTCTCCCTGAAATGAAAGAGAAGTAAGTAGGAATAATATGTAGAAAAACGAATAACTAGTGTCTCGGAATGAATTATACAGATATATAAATAAATACCATCAATTACGAGAGGTGCATGACTATGTCACATATAACGAAGCGATAGACAATAGAGTAGAAAGGTAGGTACCTGATAAAATAGTGAGAAATACGACTTCATCGCACTGAGAAACTAAGAATATTCAAGGACGCAGAGACATTTACGGTAATTCGAATGGTACGAAAATTTGCTGAAACTAGTGAGGTTTAGCTATATCTGACGCCTTAAACTTCGAGGACCGAGCTGATGCGGCTGAGCAGGATTGTTTTGGCCGAATCGTTCATAGAGACTTTCTTGCTTTCTTTTACCACAAGAATCGGCACTTGATACTAGAGACAACATAAGAGATCTCATGCCAAATATTCAGTTTCCGAGAAACAACCAAAACTCCAAGAGCCGACACCCTGGGGACGGTCGCAAGTAGGTGGGGCGGGGGAAGGGGAACGCATGGAAATAAGTGCGCCTTGGAGCGGTTACGTGTGAGGCGACGTATAGAAGAATTGGGTTAAGACGCACAACTCCGGAGAACAGTGACATAACAATCGAAAGAATAGGTTCCATGTAAAAAGAGAATTGGTTTGTTCCATGGATGTAACAGGCCGCAAACAAGAGTTCCTAGTGAAGATACTTCGAGAATCGAATAGAATCGTTTCCCTCTCCAACATTTGTGACAGATAAACGGGGTAATCTGAACACGTACCCCAATCTTCTCTTCCTCAAATTTTTAAAAAAAAAAAAATTTTTTTTTTTTTTTTTTTTTTTTTTTTTTTTTTTTTTTTTTTTTTTTTTTTTTTTTTTTTTTTTTTTTTTTTTTTTTTTTTTTTTTTTTTTTTTTTTTTTTTTTTTTTTTTTTTTTTTTTTTTTTTTTAAAGCGGCTACCCCAAGCTGAGATTCATAGGTGAATTCTTGGTTTTTTCATGGAAATTCTCTTAAACAAGCCCTTTTATGTGCATAATAGGAGGTATCTATCCACCAGCCAGCCCCACCTTTCCTTGTACTGTCTCTTAGCTCCAAAAGAAATAGTGAAGGGGAAAATGTGAAACGTAAAAGCTCACCATCCCTACTCCAGCAATGTCGCACAGTTTTGACCTTGAAATATTTAAGTTTTCTATGGCTATGAGCGCTTGAAATTTGAAGCAGCAATCATCTCACTGAGCTATTCGGACCAATTCTGTTGGAGGCTGCATTGAAAGAATAAGCCGTGAAATCGGGTTGATCAATACTTTAAGATGCGCCACACATCTTGTTCACACATGAAATTCAGACAATTTAATTGGTTGCTTATGCAAAAAATGACCTTACGGGTCAGCCGATGTGCAATTCAATGTTTTAGCCCTCATAAAATCTGCTACATCTAACCAATCCAAAGGCTGAGCAGCTTCGAGCGGGTCTGATCCGGGGCTTGCTCCCGAGCGATGTGCGTGATAAGCGGCGCTGTTTGCCACTTCACAACCCCTCCAAGGCATCGTATTAATTTCAACGATTGCACAACAATGGGACCACAAAAAACAGATACAGCGAGTTCTTTTCACAGCCTAACCAAATTGCTTTCGGTTTAATTCAGCTGAAGGAAAAACGCATTACAACGGCACAAATTCTTCTGGAAATGGTCGCTTGTTGTGTCTATCCCGAGAGAAATGCCATTTCACAAGTTTACAACGTCAAACGTGCACGACGAAAGGCTATGCGATCGGAGCGTCACGAGGTCTCATTCTACAATATATTCTCGCAAATTCCGGCGAAATGAATGCACGAAGGCAGCACTTACCGAATACTAAACACTGCCGTCGATTCCGCCGAAAGATTTTTTTTTCGGAGGAAAAACGTGCATA
>MU882773.1:0-11924 GCA_036418205.1 Ostertagia ostertagi
TTTTTTCGTTGAAAAGAAACCACACAGAAGTTAATATCCATCGAAAATGCTATATGATGATATGAAAGGTGTGCCATGAACTTTACTACTGTACTTCACCACGTTATCTTCCTTCAACACTTTCGGATCTAAACTGATCATCGATGGGGAAGTTCAACAATAGCGAAGGAGCAACATATTCCCAACCGTAACACCAAACTATCCAGGCCCTGAGTTCTCAACAGGAAAGATTGGGACGTAAGGTATAAGGAATAAACACCATCTGAACCGCAACAATTCTTTTCACTTACCACCCCCTGGAATGAACCTTATCGTGAAAACTGTCCATCGCTGATTTCAAGCAAAAGAGAAATTTCCCTGCTATAAAGCTTGAAAAGGGATGTATCGCGTTGGTAAATAAGTTCGTAGCCTTTCGGTCGCAATTTTTTTTAAAATTGCAAAATCTGACTAAGGCGACATGAAAGGGCTCTTAAGATCTTTCCGTGAGCTTTATTGTATTTTCAAGTGTATTTTTCAACTCTCCAAACAGTGATGGGATCGGTGGTATACAGAGCCGGAGCTAGTCTTTTTTTAACTCAAGGTCCGCTTCAACGCCTAATCCGTCTGTGGCCTCCTCACTCATGCGGCACAACTGTGCCGAGCCACTTGAACAGCCTCCGGGTTTTCATAAACCAGAGAATGGGCACTTGCAGAGAACTCCTGGGTATCGCCACCTAAATATACTTTTTTCCAAATCTTACACCTGAAAGCACTTCAAATATTGCAGAGTGCGAATAGTCACAGTACTGCAGAGCATAAAGAACGCTCTCAAAAAGTGCAGGTTATTCTTAAGCTTTTAGAAGTACTTGATGAATTCAAACATAGAAAAACGCGACGACTTTGCGTACTTACGACTTACAACTTTCATATTTGCCAACCCAATATTATTCCATTTTTTACTGCTTATATATTTCTTCCATTTCCCATTTTTGGAACGAGCTGCAGAAGTGTTTGAACAACTTTCTTACGGGTCATATTCGCACCTTACAAACTGTCGAGCCGATGTTGTTTCGACCTATTTTCCCACAAGTCACCAGTTTGTCTATGCACTCTGTGAAAGGCAACAAAAGTTGGTTATCAAATCCATACGTTAGGACTCAGGTGAAAAGCAACTGTCTAGCCTGCTCCCGATCAAATTTTGCACGCGAGCGAGAGACTAGGTGAGGTTGACGCAGCATCAGGTGCGAGTATTGTCTTCGTCTAGTACATCAGCAATCCACAATGCCTTACAAAACCTAGTTTACAACTATTTATATGTATAATACTATAAACATTGTTTTTAGATTCCGGTGTGAATAGCCGAGGCGAAACCGATTCGCTTCTGGCCGATATCGTAGATGTTGCAGTAGGTACGAATCCAGGTGTCACCAAGAATCCAGGCTGGACCGAAACCTCCGGATTCATGGCGAAGCAGTCCCGAGCGCACTTAAACAGTTAGCACGTATTTCAGTTAAAGGCGAAAGGAGGGAGTTGGAGGTATAAGTCAAGATTTGACGGCGCGTAACTACGCAAATGACAACTTCAACGTATAATCTTTGACTGCATCAATCGATTCACTAATTTTCATCAATAACTCGGATATATTAGTTTCCTCGCAAAGCCGCTAGAGAGAGGAGGTTTAAGTTAGTTCTGAGAGAAACGCCGAACCTTTCCGTTTCCGAGACCGAGGTCGAGGACGTACTCAACAGAGGGCACGTTGTACTTGACTCCATTGATGGTGAAGATGAGATCTGGTTGGGTCTTCTGCGTGGAGCAGTCGACGGTGTAGAGCTCATTCAGGAAATCGTACTTGGCTCCGGTCTGCTTGACAACACCGCTGACAACTGTGGTGGGTGCTCCGATCCAGGATGTACCGGTGTCGGAGATAACCTAAAAAGTCTTTTTGTTAACGAGGTCCAAGAAAGACCTTCATAAGTACCCACCTGTTGCTTCTTGGTCTCTGAGAAGCTTCCAATTGCGAAGCTATCAATGGGGAACTGCCAGTAGGTCTCGGCTGAGAGTGGCACGTAGTTGATCTGAGACTGGCAGTTCTTTGTGTCGATAGCTCCATAAGTGATGAGACCGGCGTTGCCTCCGTTGCTGATGGTCAACTAAAAAGGTCTGCATTTCTTGACTTCATTGTCCATGATAGGGTTTGTAGCCCAATAGTGCCTACCTTTCTGTCCATCCACACGGTGAAAAGAGGGGCATCAAGACTGCTGAGCAGGTTTTGCATGGGTGGCACGACCTGAAGAATTCTCTCTTAGTAAAGGAAAAGTAGGAAGATTTAAATGAAGGAAATTCCGCAGAAGGTAGGAAATAACCTTATCAACAGCAAGTGCTGGCCATCCGAGTCCGAGGATTCCATCGACTGGCTGGTAACCGAACACATCAGCGAGATGGGTGGCGACACCGAATTCCTGCTTGGGGATCGACAGACCTGAAATGATCCAGACTGGTGACGGCCGAAAAGCCTTGTACTGGTACCTTAACCAGAATTGCCGGCTACAGTACTCTATAATCTTCACTCTAATGGTTGGGCCTATCTTATCAGCCTTCTAACGACACTTATTAGGCGCTTATCAATTGTGGAACTTGCGAGTGGCACAACTTTTGATTGGAATCAATGCACGACCACTCGTAAAACTGATAGCGCACTAAAAGACCCACTAGGTGGCATGCTTACACCTGGGTTAGGGTGTTGAACTCCATGCACGACCCCTGCGTCGAGCAATTTTTGGGAGCCTGTGCGTGACCCACCTCCTACTTTGGGAGCCTGTGCGTGGCCCACCTCCTACAGCTTAAACATCTTCCACTTCTCAAGAAACTTCGATGGGAGTGAAAATTCTTAGAAGCTATTGCAGTGCCGATTCTCTCCTAGTACGGCCTTCCCTAGAGGGATGATAAGTGCGATTCTCATTGATGTTTACTCATCATATGGGTGTCTCTGGTCAAAGAAGTTTATAGCGCAGCCGAGAGCTGAGTGGGGTCATGAGGTAAGCCTTATACTATTCGTGCTCATACTTCAGTGCCGTTTGCTTCTGTCAGTTCGGAATATTCACTAACGGTGAAAACATACCAGCGAAGCTGACGACATCAATTCCGAGGTATCCGTTGCAGGATCCTGAGCCATACTCAATGGAGAAGGTGCGGGTTTCCTTGGTGAAGGTAGACGATTTAGTGGTGTCGAACTTATGCTTGGTGTATCCGCTGGTAGGCTGTCCATTGCAAGCATCGGTCGTGCAGGCGGCCCACCGAAGCGGAATGAGACTTAAACGGTGGCACAAATATTAGATACCGGTAGTTCTGAACGCCCAATGCTTTAACATTTGAGTTAACTACGAAGAGCTGGCTTACCATAAAAAATCTATAAATAGAATCTTCGTAATCTTTTAAATTAGATCTTGTAACGACTGCACAGCCCAATTACCTCTTTACCACTGCTTATCCCTCTTATCAAAGGGATCACCCAGTTGGGAGATTCAGTGTAAATAGCGCATTCGATGCATATGCATCGCTCCAGCGCAAAATGAACAAGAAAGCCCAACCGTTACTCTATTTACAAATATTTACTGAGATTGTAAATTCAGGAAAGAGTGCAGAAAAAGGTCTTCCTAAATATACCCATGTCAGCCCGTTTATAACTAGGCATCAGGCCCATTACTGCGCACGTGGGGGGAGCAGCATCGTGCGCCACGGCTCTTAAGCGTACGACACGACGCCTATTACACTTCAACAGCATACCGCATCAGTGAGAAACCACCGAAGACAGGAAAAACCTCAAAGGCAAAACACCCTCTCAATGAACTGCGCCACGAATCTCGAAAAATCAACTTCCTATTATCCAGTGTGCAATAGCGGTCATACATCCTGTGCAACCCTGAGCTCTGGCATCTTCCACCCAAAGCGGATGCCTTCTTCTATCTCAATACAGATAATTCCGATACTCGCTACTAAACCCATCCCTTTAGAAGCCAGGCGACAAGACCTCCCTTACTGACCAACCAGGTTAAGGAACAATAACCGATAGCCATAAGCTGTTTGGTTCTGCTAACACCCCAATTACTTAAATCATACTGACAGTATCATATGTGACGATTAATGAATACGGTACACACTATTGAATAATATAATAAGAGTTGGTGCGTCACTGGGCCGAGTTCTCTAGATAGTCCTATCTACTTTACTCCAGATAGCTATTTGGACGGGTAGTTTCGTAAATGGCTTTCCTCTTTCCAGGCTCTGAAGAAGGCGAAAGCGCCGAAACGTAAGCCAAATAAAAGTTGTTATCAATCTTGGTTGGAGCTTATTCACTATACTGACATATTCTCTACGACTCATGCCAAGATTCATTGAGAGTCGCACATGGAAACTGTTTCGGGGAATCGTAGGGGTAGGAAGTTCCCTGCTTCCTCGATACTCATGTTTTTCAACAAATTTTTAGCGCATCAGGGCCATTTTGCAGGCAGGGGGAGACAGCCTTGAAGAAGTTGCCCATGGTAGCTTCCTTCTCAGTGACTGAGCCCATATAGAGCTTCAGGAGGCAAAAGGGGTTGCATTTTAGGTAGAAAACCACTCAGCAATGAAAACATCCTCTCATGAATGCGCCACCCATGCGAATAGAATGAACGTAGGTCGGTCACTACATCGTGTGCAAGCCGCAGAGCTCTTAAAACCTTTATCCAAAGCGGCACCCCTCTTCTATTCCAATACGATATTTTCTCGATACTTGCTAACCCAACCCTGAGGGATAGAAGGGGGGCACTGCACCTTTCCTGCTGCGCTAACCACGGTTTCAAGACCAATTAAACTGTTATCCATTAGTTGTTTAGTTCTTTGCTAGACTATTCCAATCTACTTAATCAAATTGGCAGTGTACACGACGTGATTGATATTATATTGTATGAAACTTTGATATTATATTGTATGGTAAACTTATTTGATATTATATGATAATTTGAGTGTTTGGTGCCTCACTCTCATGAGTGGATCCCTTCATAGAAAACACTGAATTTTAGCAATATTATTATGTCAAAAGTGATGTTCTAGTTAACACATAATCGGGTGCATCTGTCGGCTTGAATGGAGTCCGATTGTTCATCGAATCTCAAAGTAGGCCCCCAACACCTCGGGTTGCCATCTTCAAGTAGGTCAGAAATGTGAATGGAGAGAGTAAAGGAGAGTATGCTAAATGACTTCAGTGTCGGAGTAGCCGGATTTTTATACGGTCCAGATAGTGCTGTCCGCTTATCAGGGTAGGCTTAAGTTCTACGCCACTGACGTCCATGATTTCAATGTGCATAGCGTGCGTTGCAACTGATACTGGTATCAACAGGAAGGGAATGCTGCAGCCCGCATCAATTCCGTTAACATGGTAGTCCGCCCATCAAACGATCGAGAAACCGCTAAGGATTCAGAATCACTTCAGAAAAACAATGTAAACAGATCCTGGTAGTGTGTGTGGGCCTATACGCTGTAGCTATATACTTACTTACATGTCAACAAACAATAAAATGGATTACTTCCCTTCTTTCCATAAATTTCAAATCTTTCCGCCTTCCGACGTGAGCTGAATATTCGCCATGACCGTAGGCTCGGAGTACCATAACAGTGAGGAGACTGAATTTTGCACCCCACATCCTCTCTAGCACCATCACGACGACAGTGGTAGCAAATAAAGCACCTGGGCTAACGATGCTCCACGCCGCCGCGCCCGCCCGCCCCCGTCGACTTCGATAAATGCATCCTCTCCACGCCTTGTTCCATTTTTTTGCCCGCTTACTCTTCTCGGTAATAGCAGAAACCATCATCGAAAGATTCCGCCGTCCTGTTTCGCGTTATCTTAGTGATGACATGAGCAGCTCATTCGTGCGCCTGATGACAGTTTTCTACAGGCCGCAAATTTTCTGATGATCCGCGGCAGCGCCGTGAGACCTTGTCCTTATCAGCTGAACGCACTGTAGCCCCCATTTCCGTGGCAAAATTGCGGCAGAATTGCTCTCGCTATGCAATATTACTAATATTATAATAATGGCGTGCTTGACTTCTCCGTCTGACATCTGGTATTTTTATTTCAGCCTGTTGTGTGGAGCGCGCTTAATTGACTCTCAAATCAGCTCTAAGGAATGAACTCAGACAGATGAGTTTCTCGCTATCCGCAGGCATCTGACGAAGTGGATTGTGATACATCCTTGATTGTGCAAGTGTAAGTACGCTGTAGAGGTAATACTGAAGAATTATTTATCGAGCCAGGCAGCCCTGCTCAACAGGGCGCTAAGATGACAGTATGCCATAATCTCCCTCTAGGTTTTGGAACATAAGTCGACGAAGATGTTGAATAAGAGCCTCCACTAGCTCGTTGTCTCAGGCAGGGAGCAAATAGCAGCAACCGTCAAAATTAATACTCGCTAGCCGCATGATATGTAATTGGCCTTTTCTTTTGATGGTATTACCACTGACTGTTGCCCTCGGCGAGTTGCCGCCCTGATCAAGTTATCCACAGAGATGCTGATAAGGCCCAAATCTCACACCTCAAGCGGTTGATTCCTGGACCCGCCGCCCCGTCTTCCCTTCCGTCTCCCCCCCGCCGCCGCAAAGTATAATATCCACTACCACTGACACTCCGACGCGCGCGCGCCATTCTCTTCGCCTGAACCTAGCTTTTTTTACTTACTCTCACTATCAATCTCATTTTAGCACAGGACTGCGCCACACATACGATTTCCTTCTGGAATCGTAGTTGCTCTTGGATGACTGTTTTCCCTCTAACACTTGAATAGGTTAGTTAGGTATCAGCCATCGTTTCTAGCGCCTTGCATTATGTTCTACTGCAAACATCACTAGCACTTTTCGAAGCGCCGATAGCAGCCGCTGGCATCCTCACTGACCCTACATTTGACAACACAGTCACACAGCGATTAACCATAAGTATATTGTTGGTATCCCGGTGCTTCTCTACACGTTCTCTCGACTGCTATCAAAAGCTTTTCGATGATCTCACATATTCCAAGTTCAGCATCCAAAAACATTGTAGCGTTAGGAAACAATCGTTTCGTTGAGTGGCGTGTATTTGTCATCGGGGAGTTGTTTAGGGTTTACGACTTCATCGTGGCATTCTACGAGGTCACAATGGTCACAAACAAAACTTAGAACCGAGCCTATGAACATCGTTTTGATGAACGTACATTTAATGTGGTCGGCGCTGAGCATGTGCTAAAGGATGCGCCACATGTTCGGCTTTCACACAAAACTGAACATTGCTTAGAACGATAGGGAATCATTTTTGTCTCATTTCTTATTAATCCGATGTTTGAAGGTAGAGTATATTTGAAAATTATTAACGCCTGATAAAAGCTGCGCTTTAAGGCCCAAATCAGAACCTATAACCGTTCAGGCGGCCCTCAGGTATGGGCCCGATGAACACGCGCTCACCAAAGTATACGGCCTTTGGTCCTTGTGTCTGAACGTGATTTTCAGCCTCTTCGCTACTACAGCTTGCTACCTCAATCGCGGACTGACCAGCGATGTTGCGAATGCTTATTTGGCTCGGACGTATTCTATCTCCTGTATCGCTCGGCTTTCCCTGACCCTACGATACCGTTGATTTAACATCGCTGTCATGTACCAGGAAGGTCAAGCTCTTTATTAAGACAACGGTTTACAAAATAAATGTAAAATAATTCCATCAATCATAACGGAACATTTTAGAAACTAATAGACATTCTGTACAACTTCTCGATTTTACAAATTATAAGTGTTAAGGATTGAATTCAGATTTGTGACTAGTATTGCTGAAAACTCTTCAAAACGACTCAACATTAATTATACATTCCATTTCAATGGCACACTTCGATCAGTAAAGCTCTACTCAAATTTATAAGCAACTCCATCGAATAACGTACTGGCCGCTTTGATGATGCAGAGCACTGCGGTGATGGTAATAGGGGGGGGGGGTATGAGAATTGTAGCTCATGTTCTTTATCTGGAGGGAGTTGTCCTTTGAAGCGAGTCCAAGATTCGACCACAATCAGTCAACCGCCCCGCAACCGCACGCATCTCAAGCTGGCTGTTTTGAGTGACTAGACAACGTGGACTATACGGAAAATTGATCAAACCATTCTAGGGTCATTGAGTTTCTCCAAAGTCTATACAAATAATTGTCATAATCAGCTTTACATACTGAGCCTCTACTTACAACACACACAAATAAGCACTGAGGTACGAAGTACCCATTCGACCGTCGACCATTTGGCCGTTATTTACAATACTATGTGCAATTTTCATAAAATTATCTGCTTTCAATATGGTACAATATTGTGTTAATAATATTATTATAATTATCGATCAGAAACTCGTCTCCCTGTAGGTGTGATCGTCACTCGATGACGGCGTGTAGACATCATCTTCTCCTTGACTGGTCTTTGTCGTTCCCACTAACAAGGGAGGTCTTTCAGGGCAAGCGCTTTTTGGAAACGGTTTCTTGCATATTGTAGGGACGCATGTATGGACCACAAAACCATGTTTCGTTTTCGCTGAACGGTTTTAGTAGTACCAAAAAAGTGGTGAATGAATACTCTTGATGGTTCGATCCCCGCGGCGACTAAATTTTGCAATCAAGGTTGGCGGCCACTTGTTGGCTTCAAAATGGTCCTGACGATGAATATGACATCTGATTTTGACATTTAGCGCGATTTGGCACCAACCCGTAGGCGCCAACCCAAATGCAAAATTTAGTCGCCACGGGGGATCGAACCATTAACAGTACCTTATGCTTCTTTTTTGGTACTGCTAAAACCGTTCAGCGAAAATGAAACATGGTTTTGTGTTCCCTACATGCGTCCCTACAATATGCAAAAAACCGTTTTGAAAAAGGCGTGGCTTGCCCTGAAAGACCTCCCCTTGTAAGCCAATAAAGACGCACAGACTGCAAGTCGTGTGGTACGCTGAAGTCAATAATTTTCTATGTGTGACATTAGGTCCGCTTTTTGCCATGTCGAAGTGCTCAAAGCTCCGTAGAACTTTGTGAAACAATTTCAGTGTTGCCGAGTGAAAAAAAAAACTCTAGGAAGAAATGACACAGTTGTCACGTCACCATGAAAGGTGCTCCTGATCAGTGAACTTCTATAGCAAAGCCCTGCATGGAAAATGCGCGCGACCGATTACTGAACCCAACGACTGTTGTTCGATATAGAAAAACAGTTCAGGATATATCAGTATTTGAGTAATAAAAACATTGCTCTCACATGTTTCGCACAACCATAATAACTCGAGAAACTGACAACGGCTGCACAAAAATACCCGTGGTAAACGAGTACAAATCACAAGCACAACATCAGGGGCGTTACGGTTTAGCATTCTGCTGAAGGCTAACAACGCTACAATGCATTTTGACCACTGGGATCGACCCTGGCAAAACTTTCCAGCATTCAACTGTTCCGTAACTTGTTTTCGAGTGCTAGTGGATGTTTTTGGTCACAGCTCGCCTTGCAAAAGTTTCATAAGAATGCTTCGTTATGAAAATACATTTGCCAGGAGACCCGAACCCGCCACACTTGCTAACCGGGGCAAGTGCGCTAAAGTTATGCTACCGGATAGTTAGTTTCACTGTAAAAGCTGAGCTAAAGTGAGCCGGTGGCCCGGTAACGTCACTGGTGGCGCACTTGCTCGGTAAGCGAGTGGTGTGATTCTAGTCCCAGCTTGGGGCAAATGGTGTTCTCATCTGTCATCATTCTTGTAAAACGTTCCGAAACTGTCCAATGACACCAAATTTGTTTCGAAGGACGAAGCCAATAACTCAGAGAGGGCATAGAGATTATCGAGTAGTCAATGGTCTGTGCCATTCCTGGAGGGAGCCAGTGGCGGTGCATAAGCAGAGGCCAATTGAGGTCACACATTTCTACACGATCCGACTTCAAGAACAGTGCTTCGCACTCGCAGGCAGACATGCAACATTCCTATGATTGTGTAAACCAGTCATCGCTATAAAGTAATTCAGGTAAGTCATGCGATGATAAATGAATACACCTGTGAAATTATGACCCTCCCTTTCAAGGAACATTCCACGATCATTAGAGCAGTCCTTCCTTGAACAAGGCATCTCGGTTGAAACTGCGAAGCGAGTTTAAAGCGCGTAGCAAGAACACCCAGAGTTTAATATGCTTCGATACATGCCCAGCACAGCGTTCGCGTCTGACCAGGAAAGTTTTCCAGGAACATTCCACATGTCTCGATAACATGCGGAACCGTTCTGAAAAAGGGTTTTTCAGAACGGTCGTGCACGGAGCATAATAGTGAGAGCAATTTTTAAGCCGCTCTGGGAATGCTAAAAAGACATGTCCCCCCCCCTTGTCGAAAACCAGATGCTGGTGGTTCTGTCCCCACTGGGAGACAAATTTCGCATTGCTCTGATTTCCATTTTCTTGGGCTCGTACATGTTCAAACTTATTCAGTGAACAAAAGGCTTCCAAAATGCAACTATTCAACTCTACAAATGCTGTAGATTGATTTAAAAATGGAAATTTCACTTCTCAAGGAAAATTGTGCCCTTTTTGGGGCAATCCAAGAGTACGCTCAGAAAAAATTCATGCAATTCCTATGCTCCACTACGTCTCCCTATAAAATTGAAACAGACGTTTTTAGGGAAGGGCTCCATCGGATAAAGAGAGCTTTACTGGTAAAAGTCGCCACCCAGGTGGTTGCTCGCGCCCTTGATGTCTAGTAGTCTTTCAATGTGAGTCAATTCGCCCATCCCCCCAAGGAAAGGAATGCCCCAATTTTCATTGCTTGTTAAGTTAGTTCCAGTTTTTTTTTCACTGGAATACACTTGACACCATCGCCAGCAAGCATAATTATCACAACAAGCCAATCGTGAAATGTACCTCTAAGGTAGAGGGTATCTCGATAAGGACGTGTCCACACTTTAGAAATCAAAAAACACATTGTTAGTAACTATTATAGAAAAGGGTTGAAAGGGTTTTGCGACCCTTAAGTGGCGGAGATTTAACTCAACAAACTAAATGAAAGTGTTTGTATTATTCACAACAGAGTAACTATCTATGCATGAACAAACACAGTTGGCACGCCAAATTTAGACCTTGTCAAGCCACAAGAACAAAAGTACGATAAACTGAAAACATACTTTGGCGTCTCCTGCCAAGTATCCTCAAATTCGGCAATGAAGTTCAGTAAATGCGATCTAAAATAGAAGTAAGCGTGCTCTGTCTAGAAAATGAAACAAAATGATTGGAACGAAAATAACCAATCCATCAAACAAGGACTTGATGCTCAATTACACTGATAACAGCGATGTTAGTGCGATTAGTACTGTGTGTTAGTACAAAACTCTGAGGAGTGATGGGAAAAACTGCCAACACAATAATGCTAGGAAATTTATCGTAATAAGTTGCCCAGCGATTAGCTTGGAGTGTGAAAATAAATCGAAAAGCTAGACTTTTCTAATATACTTTTTACCAATTTTCAATATACAGCCTGCCGCTTCGCAATCGCATGCTCGATTACCAAATGTTCTGACACCCCTGCCACTGGGATGGCAGAATTAGGAACATGGCGTCGCGTCAGCAACGGCTTTACTTCGACTTCCATCAGCCCAGGAACTGGTCAAAGGTAACGTGAGCGTCGGACTACATGATTTTGTCAAGGAGAACTATTAAACACTGTCGCACCGTGGCCGATACAAGTCCGCAGCCAACCCCTTCTCCCCCCCCCCCTCAGAGCAGTGAATGTCCTTATCTCGAGTGTTTTTCGAAATGCATAGATGAATTAAAGTCATGAGCCGTATGTTTCCGAAAGAGGACGCGGCCCTATTTTACGGGGGTGCGGCTAAGGGGGGAGTAATGCAGTAAGTAATGCGCCATAGGAGTCGCCATGCGCGACCATTAATAGAGTTC